>KZ451975.1:1260440-1316033 GCA_002786265.1 Apostasia shenzhenica | reverse complement strand
TTACATTCTAGATTAAAATATTCAAATCGAGTATTTTGATCTAAGATGTGAAATAAAGTTTGTATTTTTATTAAAAATTATTGAGTATGTGAAGTAAAATATTATTTTTTATATTAAAATTTATGTAGAATAATTAAAATAATTTATTTATTATTATTATTATTTTTTAAATTAGTACTATTTTAGTTCTGTTTTGGTCCTCGCGCCAAACAGGGCATAAGTCCCTGAAAGCCTTAAATTTAGTTTTTAGGTTTGGTCCACTCCTGAAATAGTGTTGCTTAAGAAATGACAGTGGGTTAAGGCTTTACATTGAACCTTCTGGGGACTCAATGTTGAAGTGGAGTTAACTTCAGATCATAATTGTTATGCTAGCTTTACAATCAAAAAAAAAAAAAAAAAAAATGTTGCTCTAGCTTATGATTCTTGTTTCTGGAGTGGCAATTGATCCAAATCTCCAGTGGAATTAGTTAGCAGTTTCATATTGATAATGCTAATGATGATTGCCATGTTTTGGGCTTGCATATAAATTCTAACCATACAATGGGCATTGCAGCTCAATTGTTAAGTCGCATGCAAGATGATGATACTTTTTATTTTTTATTTTTCTTATTTTATGTATCTGAAGAATCATTGCTTGAATAAAATTTTTCTTATATCAAATTCGAAAGTCGGTGAGCCTGATATTATATTGATCTTCCTAGTGTTTTGCTGCTTCCATGTATATATATTTATCTATATATATATGTATATGTATGTATTTATCTGTTCATTTTCAACTGTAATATTCTGCATTGTTGAATCTATTCTGCCATAGTATAATTATTTATTCCTCATGACTAACTTTTTTGTTGTGTGCCCTTAAATTTATGAATCACTGTGAATTATAAATGTGTTCTTAGGTATATGTACCCTGGAGTTGTTTGGCATTAAAGACATTCCTCATTTAATGATAGGCCTCATTCGAAAACTTTATACAATTATTGAAACTTACTCTAATTTGCCAAGCTCTTTTCCGCATCAAGATAAGTGTCGACTTGGAACTTTGTAAGTAGTAACTGAACTATACATATTCACTTTGATTGTTTTTCTGCTAAGCCACCCGAAAGATTCTTTCGATTGTCTATCACGCAGTAACCATCTACCAATGATATGTGGGTAACGTTATGTACCCTGTTAAAATCTAGTCGAACAGCTCTAGTCGAATAGCTCTTCAAGGAGAAATCACCAGATTATACCCTCCGTACTACTATGTCAACTCAGTATTTAAGGTAGCATAGGGGTCCACTGCCTAATTGTTCTTTGTAGGAATAGGTGCCACATGTGATAGACTGCACTCACTATGTCCCCTCCTCTCGAAGCTATAAATAGAGGATGAGAAACTCTCTCTGGAGCTCTCTCTCTGCCTCTTTCTCATTCTCTCTTGTACTTATTCTCTTATTTGATCTCCATTTAGAAACCTCAAGCTTTGTAAGAGAAATGATTCAATTAGTGGATTTAAATCGCCTAGACAGCGTCGTGGTTTTTTCCCGAACACTTGTGTTTTTACGTAAAAATTATCGTCCTATTTTATTCTATTTTGACATATTTTTTGCATCAACATACCCTGAGAGCGGAGCAAAATTCAAGTAGAAGTAGTTAATAACTTAGATCTGTAAATAACTAGTTAAAGTCGAATCTTTCAAAAATTTTCTCCCAAAATTCAATTCACTCTTGTACTCATGAAATTCAATATTCTTTCTCACTAGTTAATATGTATGTAGATCATGCTATGTACTCATAGAATTCAATGCATCCTTTTTTTGTTTTATAGGTTTGCATGTAAAAATCTTTTTTATTTTATTTATTTTGAATTTATTTGCTACTTTCCTCGAACATCTTTGCAAGTGATTAAAGCTCTCTCGTGCTTGATGGAATTGCATGCTGAAAGTGTAACATGTAAATAGAATTGTTAATCTTGAGAAAAAACTTTTGGGTAAATAGCATCTAGGTCCCTTTAGTTTACTCGTATAGGTAAATAGGTTCCCCAAATATTTAAATGTAGCAAACTGGTCTTCCAGTTTAATATGCACGTAAGTCCTTGAGCCGTAATAGACGTTAGAAATTGCCTCTCTCTCTCTCTTCTTCCGATCGCTGCGCACGAGCGAGGCCGCCTCTCTCTCTCTTCTCCCGATCCGGCGCACGCGCGCGGGCAGCGCGACCATCGGCGAGTCGCGCAGCCGCAGGAGGACACACCGCGTGGCAGCTGGCGGCAGCGCGGGATCGAGAGGAGAGAGAGAACGGCACGGGGTAAAACAATAATTTTATAAAATTCTAATAATAAAAAAAATAAAAAGATCATTTGATAATTTATTAAAATTCAGGACATCGATGTTATAAATTTAAAAATATAGACCTGCACGATATTAGGTGTTAAACTCAGATACTTAGGTGTAATTTTCTCTAAAATTTATATAAATATGTAGTAAAATTGATTATAATATAATTACATTATTTTTTTGCATAATTTGTGTATAGTGTTAAATAAAATTATTATTTATTATTGAAAGTTTGTGTTGAATTAATAATTTTCTAACCAAGCTATTTAACATTTTTTTAGATAATTAGCTATTCAGCATTTTTAGTTCAATTTTTAGTAAAGATATTTTTGTATAATTAAAAATTAAATATATAGTTATTTTGTAGAGAAGCTAACGTACGATTTTTGAAAAAATTCCTGCTGTAAAGTTTACTGCACTGTATATAAATTAAAATCTAATTTTGTTGATTCAAAAAGTCAAAACTAAAATATTTAATTTAATCAGATTTTGTTATACATTACAATAATAACAACAATTAAATTTTTATTGGATTATATAAATTTTTTATTTTCATTAAATTCTCCTAAATAAAAGCTTTTCATTAAACTTAAATATGCAAAGTCACACTTTATAATTTTTGTTTTTTTTTTTTGTTAACTTTCATTTTTCTTTTTTTTATATGGAGAAGATCTGATAACTCAATTTTTCTTATTAAAAATTTTCATCAGCTTACGATATATATGTTTAAATCATTTAAATCGACTATATTTGAACTTATCCTTAATTTAAACTATTTCAATAATTTTATAGATTTATTTATTTCTCATCTTACTCTCTCACATATACTCACTCATCGATCTTAATATTTTTATTTTTATCATTTATTTTATTTATATATTTTTGCAATATATTATTTTATTATTATTTTATAAAATTTACTTTCTAACTTGAATAAAATTTTTTTATCACACAAAATATCAGCTGCATTCTTATATTTAATCCATTTGCTTGAATTCTATTATATATTAGTGATAACAAATTGGCAATGCTGAATTTAACTCCAATCAAACTCGGCTTAGTCAAGTATTTATGGTTGGCAAAGAAAGGTGAAGCTCGCTCGAATTTTGACCTTGAAATTGTCACCATTTACCTGTTTGAAATAAATAATAAATAAATATAAATATGCTTTTAATTTTTCTTAAATTACAAATTAAAATTTTTATTTTTTATTTTATAATTTTACCTTTTAAATTTTTAAAAAATAAAAACTAATGACATATATGTATTTTACAAATATATTTATAATACTTTATATATACATGCCATTGATAATAAGTATTGAAATAATCATGTTTAGTAAAAAGAATTTTTGAAAAATTTTGGAAGATATAAATATGTTATTTTTGAAATATTTAGTGGTTTAATAAAAAAAAGAAACATTTAGAGTTAAATTGTAAAAAAAATAATTTAATAGATATATATGTAAATATTTTATAAGTTTTCGCTAAAATTAAGGGGGATTTACATGTATCACTCATAAAGTAGCTCTTTTATTTATTTAACCTCTTAAATTAAATAATTACTAGCTTCACCCCTCATTTACATGAAAAATTTCAGCCGTCACCCTATGAATATGTTCTGTCTTCTTTGTCGTTCTTTTAACCTGATCATAGTTAAGCAACACTTAAAAAGAAATCAAATAAAACTGAACAACCTCTCACCTCTTTGTAAAAACCCTAGTGCATGTCTTCTCTCCCTAAGCTTTCCCGTTCCTTCGCAGATCATCTCTTCTCCACCGCAGAGCTTCTTTGGTAAGATCATCTCCTCTGTGGAGCTTACTCGTTCCTTCGCCGAAACTTTCCTCTCCACCGCAGAGCTTCCCAGGTAAGATCATCTCCTTCGTGGAGCTTAGTCATTCCATCGCCGAAAGTTTCCTCACCACTGCAAAGCGTCGCCGGTGCCTTCGCAGATCGTGTCGTCTCCACCTCGAAGCTTTTCCGGTGCCTTCGCTGAAGGTTTCCCCTCCACCTCCTTCGCAAATTGTCTCCTCTCCGCCGCAAAGCTATCCTGGTGCCTTCACAGATCGTCTCCTCTGCGGAGCTTCTCCATTCCTTCGCTGAAGGTTTTCTCTCCACCATGGAGTGTCTCCGCAGTCTTCATACAAATAAGGTATCATTTTTGACAAACACTCAGACCTAGTGTGATGATATAATCCTTAACATTCTGATGTATTCCAAGGTTTCAAGGTTTGTGTCTTCTTTGCAATTTTTTTCAGTTAAAATTATGGTTGAATCTCATCAATTTAGCATTATTTTGAAATATGCTGGTTTTTGGAAGAAGGTTGGGAATACAGAAAGACTGAAATATTATAATGGAAGGCAAAGAACAATTAAAATAGATGTAGAATGTATAAGCTATGTTCAGATTATAGAAATTGTCAAAAATACTTGTACTTAGTTGGAAGGTAGGGAGTTTGAATTGCACTTTCATGTCCTTGGGAGCACATCAAAGCAGTATAAACAGATAATTGATGATGTACAAGTATTAAAAATAAATAATCTTGCCAGAATAATGAATCAATGTGAAATTATTATTTCGATGGTAGATCAATATACAAATATAAGATATGAAACAATGGTTGAGTTGATAGAGGAAGTAAAAGAAAGTGAAGCTGAAAATAACTTCAATACGCCTGATCAATCTATTGATGAGGATTGCAGTGACACTTCATTGCGAGATATTGAGTGCAATCCTATATTTGTTGGTGCAAAGTTTGACAATGCTGTTTTATTTAAGAATGTAGTAAGGGACATGACCATAAAAATGTGAAGTTTATCAAAAGTGAAAAGAAAAAGATCATTGGTGTATGCACATACACACAATGTAATTGGCGTGTAAGAGTATTGTTATATGACATTGATAATATTTGGCATGTCACAGTTTTGAGTACATCACATAATTGTCCAGGTGTTAATAATTCTGGGAACAATGTTGCAACTAGTACTTGGATATCACATGCTATTAAAGACATAATCAAAAGTAATCCTAATATTTCTCCAAAAATATTGAAAGGTCTTATTAAAGATTAGTATAACCTTGTTGTCTCTTATATGAAGTTATAGCGCTCTTGTGAAATGGCAAGAGATCTAGTTTATGGGTCTGTTGATGAGAATTATGCATGAGTTCCATTGCTACAGAAGGAATTAGTTACTCGAAATCTGGGAAGTCATATTACGTATGAGTATGATCCAACGGATTTTACTTTCAAAAGAATTTTTGTTAGTTTTAAAGTTTGCATTGAAGGGTTTAGACTTGGTTGTAGACCTTTGGTTGGACTTGATGCTTGCCATTTAAAAGGAAAGTTTTTGGGCATGATGTTATCGGCTATTGCACTGGACGGCAACAACCAATTATTCCCTTTGGCTTTTGCAGTAGTAGAGAATGAATCCAAGAGTACGTGGTCTTGGTTCATTCAAAATTTGATTATTGCTTTAAATCATAAAGTTGCAGATATCGTGATCATTTCAGATATGGAAAAGGGAATCAAAGAGAGTGTAAGGAACCACTTGCCACAATGTGAACACAGGTTTGTACTCGCCATCTTTGGAAGAATATTAAGAAGAATTATCAAAGAGGAGATTCTACTAGATTGAAGAAAGCATTTTGGACTGCTGTGAATTCCTACACAACTTCAAAACATAAAAAAGGAATGCAAGAGTTGCATGCAATTTCTCCTCAACTTTACATGTACTTATCAGGCTTAAAGTATACATGGACTCGTAAGGATTTTAAGGTGGAGATAAAGAATCATTATAATTTTAGTAATATAGTGGAGTCATTTAATAGTTGGATTGCACGTGTTAGAGGGAGGCCAGTTGTAGATTTAGTCAACACAATTCGAAGAATGTTGATGGAACAAAGGAAAGAGCGCAAACAAATGGCCACAATTTCTAAAGAAATCTTGACAAAAGTTGCTTTGGATCATATTAAGTTGATCAGTAGGGATAAGAAATAATATTTAGTAATAACATCTTCAAACGCCACAGCTGAAATAGAGAGCTTGCAATGTACATATGAGGTTGATATTGGAAAATGTGAATGTACATATCGTGAATGGCAAATATCTGGTTTTCCTTGTAAGCATGCGGCTGCTTTCATTGCAACTTTTTCAAATCCTATATGGCATGCTTATGTCGATGATTATTACCACGTGCACAGGTTAATGCATTTTGAATTAATAAAGTTTTATTTATTGACCTGTAGCTCACTTTTGTTTCGTAACATGTATTTATGTAATTTATAGGCTTCTAAAAGCATATGAAGAACCAATTTCAACTTTGTCATCCAATGATAAATGGAAGATCAAAAATCATTTTCTTTGACTGAAACCATCAAAGACTTCAAGGCCAAGAGGACGACCTAAGAAGAATAGGTGCAAAAGTCACTTAGAGAGCTCAAGTAAAGGGAATTCAAGGCACTAACATAAATATTCACGATGTGGCCAATTTGGTCACAACAAAAGGGGATGCAAAAAATCCAATTGTTTCTGAAAGTGTCAAAGCTTCAATAAGTCAAGGAGAAAATATGACCAATTTGGTCATATAAATATACATGATGTTTTGAATTGAATGTTATGTGAAAATTTTTGGAGCTTGATGTATTAGTTTGATGTCGTATTTTGGTTTTTTGCAAGAAATAAAAGGTCAAGTCATTAGTGTATTTGAATGTTACTATGACTTATAAACTTGATGTATTTGAAATAGACTTAATGTTTTATGTTTAAACAATCAATTTTAAATTTTTATGTCTTGTTGTTATTTTTTTATTAATATCCATGGATACTTTAAGGCATTGGATGTTAATACTTCAAAGCATTGGATGCTATTATTATCCATTTTCTGTTCCTTCTGAATTCTCCTCATTTCCAAGTTGCATCTTGCTAGATAATGCGATTGCTTTCGTCACCAAGCCATATGTGCATGTCCATAAGAACAAGTCCCCCAAGCTACACTAACAAGATCATAAGTGTGCCCTCAATCAACTCAGACAGGATAAATTTGTCATTAGTAGGTCCAGAGATTTTTTAGCTATGAAAAAGAAGAAATGATTGATTGAAGTGTTGAGAAGTTCTTTGATATGAAGGTCTAGCCCCAAAATTAAAGCTGAATACAGCATGAGGCCAAATTAGACTCTAGTCAAAATTATTCTCATGAAATAATATGTTATGAAGAGTACCAAAATGTATGAGTGTCATTAAGCACAGGTCTTTCATTTCACTGGCTGCTGCTTCCCCCATTGCCTCTATGAACATGCTGATTTTGACAAGCTAATAATTTTCAAGCTTATGATGGTTCAGGTCACCCAAAAGTCCCAAAGCAATGTGTAAAAGAAAACCTGGACAATTTCCAGTTTTGTTTTCCCTATACCATATTTTGCTAAATACAAGGAAGAAAAAAAAAGAATCAACCACTCAACAATAACAAGATGTTCTCAAAATTGATACTTGTACTACACCGATCATAAAACCAAGAATTATATAGTAGAAGACCGAAGCCTCAAAAGCATTAGTACAAGATTCACTAATGATAGAGCAACATGTGTCAAGCAAACAACCCAAAAAAATATAGAAAATAATTACAACCCCTTATTGAAAGAAAAAATTCATTGTGCTATACATATAAATTAAATTTAAGTTAATTGATATCTTAAATCACTAAGGACACATTTTACTGATATACATATAATCTCTTATTGCACTCACAATAAAAAAATAATATAAGATAGATTGACAATATAATAAAAATATAAAAATGACATAAGATAAAGAAATGACTTGAAACTCTACTTAGTAATGTCATTACATAGATATAATCACAGTACAATACCACCAATATATATGGATCTTAGATAACATTAATATCAAAATACATTCCAAGTCATATTAATGACAGAATATATTCCAAACTGCGCTAAAAACTACAACTGCTGAAATAAATTTCAGGAAATTATACAATCTTTGAAATTCTGCTTTGTTCCTTGCATCTTGTGCCATTAACTGATACTTTAGATCAACTGTTGTGTGAATTGCATCATCAGCCCATTTAAAAAAGCCACAATCATCTTTAGTTTAGTATCATTGGCATCGAAAGAATCTCCTTCCTTGGTTTTCACCTTCTTTTCGGCAAGTATATAAACCACATGCTCAATTACACTCACATTGAAGATGAAAATTTGCAGGGTTGAGATTTGGAGATGAATAGCTATAGCTGCTCGACATCTGTGAATAAATTTAAATTTATAAAAGAGACAAATGCTAAAAAAAATGTGTTAATTAACTATAACATACAAAAGGATTGCTACAACATAGATCATACCCCACATAAATTAATACATCATCGCTTTCAAAATTTCTTAGATGTCACACTGCAATTATAGTTTTCAAGATTCAAAGTAGTGGGGTGCAGTTCACTTTGAGTAAAGGGAAAAGTTTTACCGCTGGATGAGAAAGAATTTAATTGAAAAAAATTGTAAATAATATAATAAACCTTGAGACCTGGAACCATATCAAAATGTTAAGGATCAAAAGTGGCAAACCTTCATCGATGGAATGGAGAAGCTCCGCAGAGGAGACGATCTGTGAAGGCACCGGGGAAGCTTTGCGGCGGAGAGGAGACGATCTGCAAAGGAGGTGGAGGGGAAACCTTCAGCAAAGGCACCGGGAAAGCTTCGAGGTAGAGACGACACGATCTGCGAAGGCACCGGCGACGCTTTGCGGTGGAGAGAAAACTTTCGGCGATGGAACGAGTAAGCTCCACGGAGGAGATGATCTTACCTGGGAAGCTCTGCAGTGGAGAGTAAAGTTTCGGCGAAGGAATGAGTAAGCTCCACGGAGGAGATGATCTTACCGGGGAAGCTCTGCGGTGGAGAAGAAATGAGCTGCGAAGGAACGGGAAAGCTCAGGAAGGAGAAGACATGCACTAGGGTTTGTGCAAAGAGGTGAGAGGCTATTCAGTTTTATTTGATTTCTTTTTAAGTGTTGCTTAACTACGGTCAGGTTAAAAGAACGACAGCGAAGACGGAACATACTCAGGGGGTGACGGCTGAAATTTTTCATGTAAATGAAGGGTAAAGCTAATAATTATTTAATTTAAGGAGTTAAATAAATAAAAAGAGCTACTTTAGGGGTGATACACGTAAATCCCCATAATTAAAAAATAAAAATTAATATATAATTGAAGAGAAATTAAGATATATATATATATATATATATATGTATGTATGAATATACATGGCGTGTTGTATGCTACAGATCTGAGCTCGAAAATTGAAATTATGCGGTTGCCAATGAGTCGGCTGCGTTTGTGCGAGTTGGGTATATTCCTCCAGCGTAGGCGATGGGGGACTCGTGTATATGTCGAGCGCTTTTCTTCTGCATTCACAGTTCTGCAAATTAGGGTTTAAATTCCTCTTTCAAACCCTCGTTCCGATCTTTTGCAGCACCGATCCATCGTCGGAGGATGGCCGCCGCCGGCGAGTGCAAGGGTTCTGCACCGGCTTTTGCGGAGTTTGTCATTGTTCGCCACGGGGAGACGTCGTATAACGCGTTCAGGATCCTTCAGGTTTTGTCGCTATTACCTCCATTGTTGTATTCATTAGCATAGAGATGTTCGATTGCCCAACAAGATGGTCCAAACTCCAGAGGAATACGATTTATGGTTCTTATTTTAGAAAAATTGAATGCGAGCAGATCTCTGAAGCATTCTTCACCTATGGTGGTGGGTTGATACTCATCAGGAGTTGAGGTCTAAGACTCGGTCCCACAGGTTAAAAGTTGAGGGAACAAACTGGGAATCCTTGGAAGAACTCCCAGGAGAAAGAAGACACGTTGGGAGGATAGGAGGAAATTTCATGACAGGCTGTGACACACAACTTGAGGTGAGGGGCTATACTCAAGAATGGAAATGCCTCATGAAGTCTTGGAGAATCTTATGGAGACTCAGGTACACCACGAATGCCTTACAAAGAGGCAAAAGAAACTTTGGAAGGCATCGAGGAAAAAGATTTGAGTTAAAGGAAGAACTCCAGAAGAGCGACCAAATTAGAAAAAGAATCACTGAGAAAGAAGACTGGTGCTAATATATATTAAGTTGATATTTAGGCCCCAGGTTTGAAGCCCTTAGATGTCAAGTGAAGTTCACTATCATTGGGTGGTTCATCAACGAAGTTAAGTGCGATGTAACACTGTTGGAAATCTATCAGATGCTACTAAGGACACCATACCTTTAGGACGAAGAAGCGGTCTACTCTTACTACAATTAGAGGTATCTCCTCGTAAAGGAAGGGGAAGAGATATCTAGTCTGCGCAATCCCAATCTTAGTAATGTGGCACTTGTGGCTGCCAACTAGGTGAAGCGAGTGATTCATGCCAGTCCTTGATGTTTCATCGAATGCATCCCGACAAGGTGGAAGGGTATTCCTAACGTTGGCTGTGAAGAAGAAACATGAGCTTCATTAATTGGTGAACAAATCTTTGGACTTTTTCTAGGAGGTATGTGATTTGCCTCCAAGAAGAGAAGTTGAACAAGAAATCCTGCTTGTGTTTAATGCACCTCTTCTAAACATTGACATGTACTAGAATTTGGTTCTAGAGAACGAGATCAAGAAGCAAGTAAATGTGTTGCTAGAGAATGTGATGATCTAGATCAGCAATGGTCTATGTAGAAGTTCTATCGTTATGGTTTAGAGGAATGAAGGTAATTGGCAAACGTTTGTAGGCAGTACTAAGCCCTTGGTAACATCATGATCAATAATTGATTCCCACTTCCAAGGATCTATGATGTATTGGACAACCAAATGGATTCCCATGTGTTCACAAAGTTGGACCTGAAGTCAAGCTATCACTAAGGCCGCATTAGGGAGGACAACATGTGGAGAATTTCGTTCAAGTCCAAGCAAGGCATATATGAGTGTTTGGTGATGTCATTAGGCTTATGCAATGCTCGACAAAATTCATGCTCCCATACCTCAAAGAGTTTATGTCGACAACATCCTCATTTATCACCCAAACAAAGAAGCACACGTTCGATTACCTTCAGAAGCACCAACTCCAGCCCGGTGCAAAGAAGTTGATTGGGGTAAGAGTCTTTCATCTATTTAGCGTTCGAGGTAAGAAGAGACAAAGTAAGATTGAACTTAAAAAGTCTTGTGCCATCGAAGAGTGACCACAACCAAGAAATGTCATTGAGATTTGAAGCTTTTTAGGCACGTGCTAATACTTTTGGAAGTTCTTCTAGAACTTCTCGATTGAAGCAGTCACCCTCCATTCTCTTATTAGACCTAGCCAATCCTTCGATTGGAAGGAAGAGCATAAGGTATTGTTCTTTGTTCTAAAGAAGACCTGTGAGTCCCTGGTGCTAGCCTTAATGAATTTATTGTGATTGTTTGAGATGGAGATGAACGCATTAAACCAATCAATTGAAGCAGTCTTACTCAAAAAGGTAGGCCTGTTACATGCTTCCCCTATTTGATGTAGAGAGCTCAAAAGAATTATCTAACATAAGTAAAAGATTGTATATACATTAAGAAGTAAAGCACTAGCATCCACACATATTATGGATGGAGGCAGTAATGCATATCTGTTAACCACTACAACATCTGTAAACCTAGTCCAAACTTCATCAAGTACGCAGAAAAAAGTGGCTGGAGTATATCCAACAATTCCATTGGTGCATCAAGTACAAGAGGGGAGTTAGCAATAGCAGGCCTTCGTTTGAGACCATTGGTCATGCTTGCCACCATGATGAAGGCTGTCCCCAAGCAAAGATAGGCTTATGCCTTTTTATTTGAAGTTGATCTCGATTTAAGGAGATCTAGGAGCCGAAAGGAGGACTAGTAATCGACTCGACACTTTTGGAAGGCTTGCTGTATAAAGGAACATTTTTGTGTGTTCCGACTATATACGATTCGATGGATCCAAGAGGCCCATGCTTTGAAAGTGGCTAGACACTTCAGCATCAACAAGATCATTCAGAATGCACCATGCTTATTGTGGAGAAGACGTGTAACATCCCAATAAATTTTAATTTAGATTCCTGATTTATTTATTTTATTGTGATGAAGATCGATTTTATTTATGTGGAATTATTTATTTAAAATTAAATATATGAAATGTTAAATATTTTGTTATGGGATTTAAAATTTAAAATGATAAAATTAATATTTAATTTAATCTGATTATTTAAAATTAAAATCTAATAGATTTAATTACCTATTAATTCCCATAACCATTCTTTTAAATCAAGGATAGGAAAAATTATGAAAATGAACCTTAGAGTGAGTAATTAGGGAAAAATCAAAGTTCTTTCCCTCACATTCATCGTTTCTTATTCTTTTCGGAGAAACCATCTCCAGCCTCCGTAGGGATAGGGACAGAAACGTGCAAATGGAAGAGGAGATGCCCGAATCTCCTTTAGAATCAATGATTTCTTTCCATCTTTTTCCTGATCTACATGTTTCTTTACACTTTGGACCAAATCTAGCTATTTTGGAGCGATCTTTCTCTTTGGCTTTCAAGAAAAATCTAGAAATATGGTGAATTCATGGTAGGTTCTTCCCTAACTTCGCTAGATTAAACCTAAATATAATTATTACAGAATTATTTTGAGAAAAGTGAGAAGATTTCATAGGATTATTGTGTTATTCCTCATAATTTATATGTTATCTTAATTTATCATTTGTCTCCATGTTTTATGCTTAAAATTCTTGTTATTTGAATTTGATTTTGACAAGAATCGGGACTTTATTAATTATTTTATTTAGCTGTGATCCAAATTTAAGATTAGCAAAATACTTCATCTGATTGCATGATTTGTTTTTCTTTTTACTGTGAATATTCCCTCCCCATGCAGTGAATTATAAATTCATGACTGTCACATTCAAAATATGAAATCTGGATGCATTTGTATGCTTAAATTGAAATCAGTGAATTGTAGTAAGAAAAATTAATAACTTAACAATTTGAAAAAAACTATTTTCTGCTTCTGCTGTAACATTTCATCCATTGATATAATGTAATAATTTGTGATTACTTTAACTTAGATTGATAGAGTTGTGAATTGAAAAGGTATGTTGAGCCATTTGGTGAACACTACCGAGGACCGTCAAATTAATTGTTATACACATAGATATACGTAATTGTATTTTGAATGTGACATCCACTAGATGGGCAAGTGTATAGGCTTGCGTGGATAAATAAGTATTCAGACTTATTATCATATTTGATTACATTAATTAATATTTGAGTAAGTGTACGGACTTGTCATTTCAATAAATTATAATATAAGATTTTTAAATGCGATAATAGATTAAAAATTAATTGTGATTTCTTTAAAATTATGCACCTGACTTAGCTGGAGCATATGATATGATATGAGGTGATGACTCCCAAAACAGATACGTGTTTGTAGGGGATACATGTCCATTAGAGGTCCTCACATGATATTGTACGCGATGATATTCATTAGATATGCGTATAGAGGGCTATTCATGAGGAATGATAATTCCCAAAGGTATAAAAGGCAGTTAAGGCTTAGTACGAGAAATCACGGGCCCAAAAGATAAAATGAATTAAATTAAAAAGAAATTTGCTAGTTACTTACATTTGCATATATTTTGTTTACATGTTGATGTTGTACTTACTATGTAAAATATATTATATTTGTTTACTATTTACTGTTCATATTGTGTTATGCTATTTTCTTATCCCTTATCATTCTCATACTATGTTATCATACTATTATCGTTATTATTATTTAATATTTTTATTTAAAGGTTTGTTAGTGTACAACCTATGAATCTGTTTTAACGGACTCCTGTTATTAACGTGGCAGATACTGGAACACTTGATTAAGGGAATGAGGATAATGCCAGTCAAGAAAATAATTAGTTTATTTTTTTGTTTCCTTAGAAAATTATTTATTTGCTTATGTGTTTGGTCAAAATTTTAGTAGTTCTACTTTATCTGCTTCTAGTTGGATGTTTATTTTTATTCTGAGTTGTAGTAATGCGAACTCTTGTAGTAGTATTTTATCTATTTAGTTTCCTTTCTGTTGTTAATTTTATTTCTCGTCTTTCCTAGCTTAATTAATTTTTGTGTGATGGTTAGGGTCATCACACGTTGGGAGGATTTTCCTAGGATGCACTTTGTGCTACACCTTGAAGCCAACTAATAGGAAGCAGGAACTTCACTGTCGCTTCTAGTCCCATTGAGATTGTAGGAGAGTATCTCAATGGACTTCCTATGAGGCGTACCTACAACAAGACAAAGACAAAACTACATCTTCGTAGCAGATTGATTCTCAAAGATGCTTTAGCTCATCTCATGCAAATCCATGATTTTTTTTTTTGATGGCAAAGTCCATGATAATGGGTGAAGAGGCCATATAACTATTCTTTTAGCACATGTTGGTACATTTTAGGCTACCCACATCGATCATCTTTAATGGAGATGCTAGATTTCTTAACAACTTTTGGAAGGCGCTCTGGACTATAATGGATAAGAAATTGTTTGGAGATTGGCAAGAAAGGTGGCTTGAAGAAGATATCATTCTCGAGCGTAGAATGAAGATCACACAATGTAGGACCAAGGAGTCAATCCATCAAGAATGATGGAAGAAGGGCCAAAAGCTAATATCGACTAATCAGTTCACTTTGGAGAACACATCTTTTGAATTTACATACTTAATTGACTTGTCAATAAACTTATTCAAAATGGGGCGCATGACTAGGAAATCAAATCTAAGGCCTTGTTTAGCGCGAGGACCAAAATCAGGATCAAAATGGTACTAGTTTAAAAAACAATAATAATAATAAATAAAATTTTTTAATCATTTTACACAAATTCTAATATAAAAATATTATTTTATTTCACATACTCTCAATAATTTTTAATAAAAATATTAACTTTATTTCACATCCTAAACCAAAATACTCGATTTTAGTATTTTGATATATGATGTCAAATAAAGTTAATATTTTTTATTGAAAATTATTGAGTATGTGAAATAAATTTTTTTTTTATATTAGAATTTGTGTAGAATGATTAAAAAAATTTATTTATTATTATTAATTTTTTTTTTTAAACTAGTGTCATTTTGGTCCTGATTTTGGTCATCGCGTCAAATAGGGCCTAAGACTGCAAACCTTATGAGAGGCTGTGATGACAACTCAAGGTAAGAGCTATATTTTGAAAGAAAATGTCTCTTGAAATCTTGGAACATCTTGTGGAGACTCAGAGACATCTCGAATGCCTCAGGAAGAGGTGGAAGAAACCTCGAAAGATATTGAGGAAGAACTCCCGAAGTGCCACCCAATTAAAGAAAAATTCCTGAAGAGGAATTCTAGTGTTAATTCGGATGAGATATAGTGCATGTTCTATTATTGTTCGGCTAGTTAGTAATAGTGCTTCTAAAGGTCATATGGCCAATTGAGCAGCCAATTATGTTCTTTAAGGTTAGTCCATCTGTGAAGATTCAGTATAATGAATTGATGAATGGAAATATTCTTGTGTATTGTCCCTCTCTTTTCTTCTTTCCCTGTTTTTTTCCTTCATTCTTCTTGTTTTCTGTGTTCTTGCTTCTCTTTCTTAATTGCTTAGCTTCATGTTCCAACCATTCTTCAGAAAAAGACTACAACAGGGGTAGATAGCCTGGGTCTTCTTCTTCTTCTTCTCTCTTTCTAATTTGAGTTTTGTAGTACTTGAGAGGAGTTCTATTCGATCCTAACAAGAATATCTCTCGATTTCATCACTTGGTTTCACACTACTTTTTATTGTTCGTTAATCATGTTGGAAAATCAGATTAATATGGAAGACCATGGAGCTATTTGTAAATGATTTTCTTAAAAAATGATATATTAGAGGTTGAGCTAGGACTCTGATGTGAGGTTTGTAGATGATAGCTTGTGAAAAATCAATTGAAATCTTGTGTGTATTTTAGACTTATCTATCTATTTCCAAAGAAGACATGACAAGAAACTATAAGGAGTGATCTTAGTTACTTAGATTTAAATAAGAATTTGGTAACTGATAGAGCGCAATGGAAACAAAGGATTCATGTAGCTGACCCCACGTAGTGGGATTAAGGCTTGGTGGTTGTTGTTGTTGTGTTGTTTAGTCTTATCTATTTGTTTTGGTAAAAATCTGTTGAAAAGTAAAATGCAGTTGTGAACATCAGTTTCACATAACCTTTTTGCTTTATCTTCTCTTCAAATAATTCATTTGACAACAAGACTTGGATTTGTTTTCCTTCCTTAGGGACACATTGATTCAGAACTTAATAACATTGGAAGGCAACAAGCTGTTGCGGTAAGGTAAGAGGCCCTACATCTTATTATACATCATGGTTGTCATACAAGTAAATTTGGATTTGGATCTTTTGGAGGTCGCTTCTCGTCTCTCCAAGGAAACTAAGTGTGCATGCATTTATTCGTCCGACTTGCAACGCGCTGCTGAGACTGCTCACATAATAGCAAGCAGCTGCAAAATCACTGGGGTATGCCTCTCTATTTGACTAATGGCTTTATTCATCATTGGTTGTTGTCCTCTTGTTTTGAATTATTTGCGTGTAAGGTTCTAATTTCCCTGCATTGGCATCCAACTTTCAGTAATAGTAGGCAGTTTCTTAGACATGGTATTTAACACATAATTTATTGTTACATAACTTTTTATACATGTTTTAGTAAATTTATCTATTTTCATGAAATCATTTAAATCACGAAATTTTCATTGTGTACCTTCAAAATGTATACCTATCATAATTCCTATTTTTAATTGGAAGTTATGCACCGTTGTCATTTTCTTTAAAAAAGGTCATGTTTTTTGCTCCATGTTCAATGTGTAAATATTCAAAGTATAACAAGTGTATGTAAATTTTTTCAACGTAATATGGAGCAATAATGAAAGTGTATACAATGTAAGATTTACATGTTTTCAGTGCGTGGATTGTAAATTCCTTGGTTGGATGGTTTATGGTTATGTAAATAGATAAGTCTGGAGTGGCCTGTTTGTAAGTCTCCCTTTATCTTTGGAGATGCATAATTCCGAGTTGCTTTTGATAATGTGTCTATCTATCGAATGGACTATGCTTGCTACCTTACCGTGTCAGTTATTTAAATATGCATTAGCAAATTTAACTTTGATTTTAGGTGTTCTTTTTAGAAAGCTTCTTCAAGTTTCTGTTTGTATCATTATACTGGTTTTCTTTCATGCTATTTGAGACATTAATGTGTGGATATTCTTGTTAACAACTTGCATAACCTTAAAAGTAGTGCATGTTTTTATATTGCGTAAACTTTGTAAATATTTTTGGCCTCAAGTTTTTCCAACAATCTTTTGGTATCTCGTGTCAGGTAGTCCTGGATCCATCTTTGAGGGAGAGACATCTAGGGGATCTGCAGGGTTTGACCCTGCGTGATGCTCAAAAGCAGAAGCCTAAAGCTTACAAGCTTTTCTTGTCTTCTAGGAGGGATCAAGAAATTCCTGTAATTTGCCAATCTTGATCTTATATTTTATACTATCATAAATGCTTAAACATAATCTTGAATGAGAAGAGGTAAAAAATATATCTTATTAGGGTTTCCCTTGCACTTATATATAGTGAGAGGAGGTACAATGGAGAGCAGGTATAAGAAAATTAAGTATATGCTTAAATATAATATTAGTTATTATCACCCAACTATTTAGGTTCGGCTAAAATATATCTACGTGATGGATTTTTTTTGTTTTTAAATAACATTGACAATCTTTCATTTAACAAATTTTAAAACCACTAGATTTGGAAAGTACCTTTATATTTATTTTTTATGTCAAGTATCATTTATTGAGCATTTTGAAAGGGCATTTGGTTCTATGAACTTGTTCATGTTAAGCCTCCCATTACCATCCTACCTAAAAGCTTAAGCATATAGGTTATGATCTGAGAATAATTTTATATTCTTACACACCCCTCACGCCCAAGTTACTTTGCTTTGCAGCATGGGTTCAACTTTGCATAGGTCTTTTTTTGTCAACCTTATATAAGGATAATTTGGGGTTACCAGAGCTTGATCTTGAGACCTATAGTTTTGATAGCATGTTAAGCCTCAGCCCTCTGGTTACCAATTGACCTAGATGCTTAAACTTGTGGGTTATAGCCTCGGGAATAATTTTATAACGTTATAATTCTAATTATCTTCCTCAATTCATTTCAATTTACCTGTAATATTGTGCAATCAATATTATTTTGTAGGCCTTAGGTTTCATTTAGTTTTTGGCTAAAAGCCCATCGCGGCCGAAATGATAGCTCATTTAAAAAAATATATATATTTTTTCTTATCCTACATAAGTTTCAATATAAATAATTCACTTTATATTACTTTCTACATAATTTTCAATACATTATTTAAATTTATTTCTTATCCTATATAACTTTACAGTGCAATTTTTTTTGGGATTATTAGTGATCGTATTAAAAATGACATTGTGCGGTTATTACAGGTAAAATCTTAACCCAAATTTTAAATCTTTTAACAAAGATCTTTATGTCAAATCTATTATTACAGCTCATTTATAAAGTATCATTCTGCCTATAAGCTATAGCTGAAATTAAAATGTTTCAATTATGCAGTAATGACGTAGAGACCGACCTTTTCACTGAATTTTTACATTACCGACCAAATTATGCAGTAATGGCGTAAAGCCGACCAAATCTTACAATGAATTTTTACACGGGAAAAATTCTAACCCACTGACTTTTACACTTAGTGGGAAAAACTAGACACCTCTATTAAGGGAGAAAACTAGAGAACAAAGCGAGTTGTTAGTCTAGCTAGGTAATATTACAACTAGAGAGCAAGTGAAAAAAAATTACAAAAGGAGCTCTATATACGTAGAGATTTGCCAAGAAAGAAAACTTGAGAAATCCAAAATGAGTTATGAATAACTCGTTTAAAAATTGAAAAGAAGATAGATCTTGAAGAGAAAATTTATTTACAAAAATTTGGAATGCTTAAGTAAGAATATCTTCAAGTATAAACAAGCAAATCTCAAGAAAATCTCAAATAATCTTTATCAAAACAAAAATTTATTGATTTTAGTAAATACAAGTTGCACGAAATAGAAATAAAGAACCTGAAATTATTTGCTAGCAATTTAGAAGAGTGCAGCTTCAGGTTTTACTTGATTGCTAGCCAAAAACTTCTCCAAATATTCACTTCTTCAAGTAAAATGCAGATTTTAGTTAAAGAAAAAGTGGTGGAACACTTAGAGCTTGAGAAAAGAGCATGGAAACACTTAGAAAATTTTTGTAAGTCTGGAATTACCGTTCTATAGTTTTGGACAGTAGGAAATAGGGTTAAGGCTTAAGCTGAGTCAAAAATGTTTTTGATTTAAACAAATTAATGAGAGAATGTCAAATGTTCATGTCCTACCCAAAAACCAATAGGAGGAAGGCAAGTGGAGAGTATTTTTTTTTTCATTTTTTGAGTTTTAAAAATATTGAAAAAACTTCAGATTTTCTGAAAATATGTTGCAAAAAATATGATATTACAACATAAAGATTAGATATGAGAAAAAAATAAAAACACTTAAATGGGCTTACTTAGTATAAAGATAAATGAAGGGATGTCAATTAGGATTATTTTATCCTTAAAATATACTAAAAGGACCACTTTGTGTCAGTATATAGTACAAAAAATTTGAACCAAAGGACAGGGTTGGTAGATGTTAATTTATTTTTTCTTCTTATGGAAAGTGATAAAAGAGGAGAAAAAAGAAAGCTTTGTGATATTTCATAAAAGAGAAAATATAGCTCATCACAAAGCTTTGAAAAATATCAAATAATCATTTTAGATCAGCCAAAATGATGATAACTAATGGTTAAATGGAGTTCTGGGTTGACTGGGCGGGTCTATCTAGGCCCATCTGAGCCAACTAGTTGATTTGGTAAAATTGACCGGTTGTGTTTTAAAATTAGGATTATTTGGCTACTTAAAGGATACAATAAGATATCATTCTAGGCCAATAAATGCAAGTAAAAAGAAAATAAAATATCTAGGAAATACGAGTAAAAACTCTTGTCAAAACTAACGCCTTTACATGAAGTTCTATGAAGAATAAAAAATGACAAATGGTAAACTTTGCTTCACTTGGACTTGAGAATATCCATTTTTTAAGAGATGATTAGCCTATAAGAACATGTTTAGAAAAAGATTAGTACTAAACCTAAAGTAATTGTAATCATCACAATCAATGGGTTCAACAGAGGTCACACTCATGTTAGTATTACTCTAGCTCAAGTACGTTTAACTAAGAAGTTTTTCATTATTAGCCTTACAGTTTTGCCTCAAAAGATATTTTTACTATTTGAGATTGCATTATCTACTTATATAGCTCACGAACTTCCATCCTTTTCTGATGTGGAACGATTCATTCTTGTGCTCCTTTTACTATTATTTATTGGCCTAGAAGCCTGCCAGGAACCGCGCTTTGCTCCACTAATTCACTTCTCTTGGAGCATCACTCGACGATCACTCACTCTTCTCAGCAACGGGTGTTACAAAATAGTACATACGTATCATTTTCTCATACTGTTCTTTATAGGATTGTTTTTTAGAGGCCATTACTGGGTTATCAGTTTAAATAATTTTGGGATGTTTTCTAGTTTTGAGCTGGTGTTACTTTCCTGGTTTGTTAACGCCATACTACTTTCTGTTCATTTCATTCAGGGTGGTGGAGAAAGTCTTAATCAACTTCATGGGAGATGCACATCACTCTTGGAAGAATTGGCTGGGAAGCACCAAGGCATGGCCGTCAACTGTGGCTTCTATTTTTGTCAACTTTTCAACATATCTTTTTTCTTTATTTCAATACAGAACTCCTCAGATAATTTGCGAAGATTCTTTTGGTTTGATAAATTTCATTTGCTTTAATCTAACATACTTTGAAATTTCTTTATTTATTTTTTCCCATGAAGATATCAATAAGCGGTTTGTTTCTTCACTTCCGTAGCTATCCCTGTCGGTGTTGGTAGGCGGAAACTTCATTAATGATTAGCTCTTGGCATCTGAAGATCATAGCATGTTGGTCTAGTGTTGTCTTTGATATCTAAAATAGAATTGTGCTTGAAGACATCAACCAAAGAGTTTTTAGATGTAGCAAGTCTGAGCAAGCTTAAATCCTAGAGATTCTCAGATTAAAGATATGAAAACAAGACTTAGGCCTATAAGAATAAAAAATATTCTTAGGCTATCAGCTACAAACTTAAGTTTTTAGGTTAGTAACTAGAGATCTAATGTGGTATCAGAGCCAGATGTCTCAAGGTTGAACTTAAGAACTTGATGCCGGGCGAAAGTCGCTAAAGCGAGTCACACGACCAAATAAGGACACGTGCTTAGGTAATAATGTCGTTTAAAGACTATAATTGTGATACTTAAACCAAAAACATATAAATGTAATGCTATGCTGCTAATTTGAGGAGATTAAACTAAGTCGAAATAAAATTATACTATTCAACAACAACCACATATCCACATAAATTTTTAGTAGGTTTTCTAAAGAAAATTAAAATACTTCAAGTAACTTCAGCGAAATTTAAGCAATTGAAAAATAAGAAACTATCAAATTAATAAAGATTAATCACCGTACAATAAACTTAACTCCGAAATTTTGGAAAATCAAATAGTTTTCAATTTATCACAATTTATTCTTTGGTTTTAGCAAACAGGGAAAATGTTTAATATTTCAACTTCAATGGAAAAATCAAATCCCATGATATTTCTAACTTAGGCATTAACAGGAAGTTAGGTTCTGTACAGCTGAAATAATTGAACCCTGCATTAGCATGGAATGGATAGCACTATAGCCAACAAGAATTAATGGAGATTCAGATTGAAGGCTCAAGTTCAACAACAAATGCAGTAATAAAGTTTTAGATTGGCAGAAAAGATCAACAGAGCAGAACATAAATATGAAATCAAACCCAAGACAAATGGAAATAGAACTGAACTCAAAACCAGAACAGAAAAACTAAGGGAAACCTGCAGCCCCTCTGCGTTCCCGGTCCGAATCGACGCCACCTGCGCAGATTCGCTCGAAGATCACTTCTTCTCCCAACTCAGAAGGTGGAATCGCAAATCAATATCATCAGCATCCCCATCAACTCCAAAAATCCCAGTTTTATAGAAGAAGATGATGGACTGGAAGTTACTGGTCATGCGCGGAGATGTGATCGACGTGCCGAGAAATCCGCGGAATTCGTTGGACTGAAACGCGACTGGGCGAAGTCGGAGCGGTCGAATGAAGCAAAACCACTGTTGGGCTTGGCGAAGCTGGCGCAACGCGGCATCGGCAGAGAAACAGGTTGAAGCAAAGCCACAGTCGGGCTGGCTCGGCGCGATGCTGCATCAGACGCAGTTGGGCTGCATCGTCGGCGTTGAGGCCGAAATTCGCGAAGAGCGTGGCAGGAGACGCCGCTGGTTCGGCGCGATCAGAAGAAGCGAGACCTGATCCAGTTTTTAGGGCTGGGTGTGCTTTTGAAGGTGAAATTAATATTTCAGTTGCTTCATAAAAAGTACCATACCTGCCTAAAATTGAACCAAATTATTCAAGATGAACTTTTCTTGAACCCAATTTGATTCGACTCACACATAAGGCTCATGACTTATATATAACCCACTATATATACATAATATCAAAGTAGGCATTCCTACCGATATAAACATAATGTATGACTCCAATCAACTCGAATAAATTGCAGAAATAAATATAACTATGTACAAGTAAATATATTGTTAAAATCTACGCTCGGGGTTGTAGATTATAACGAAGTTACTGGCGTTGATGATCTGGCTCTGCATCAGAACTCCCGTTATCTCTCACATAAGTTTAAAATAAAAAGAAAATTAGATCTATGTTGAATCCACACAACAAAGCAAAGAAGCCTACCCTTGAGGGGGCTTGTAAGAATATAAAATATTCCTATGCCATTACCTATAAGCCTAAGTCTTCTGATCAATTGGTAACCAAAGATCTAATAGGATACAACTAAAATTTACATACATGTAAACATTTTAAACATATAAAATACGTAAATATTATGATTTCAATGCAATGTTTAACTACTGACGGTATATTTTTTTTAAATGTTTTTTTTCATTTCGTGCATCTGATTGTGGCAGTGTAGCTTTAATGTGTGACTTTCGTAAATTCTGCAGAACTATGAATGATGTGACCACTTCCATCTTGTCGATCACCGGTAGTTGTAACACAACTCATTGCAAATAGGGAAACTGTGTAGAATCAAATCTTACATGTTTCCAGTATGTAAAATAAATATTTTGTATAATAGAAGAGTTTATTGTCACTTGTATGTAAACTGTTCAGTTATCAAATCTTACATTGCAGTTCACATAAAACATACAAAATTTCGCTACTTCGATTGCAATCATATAGTAAAACCTCACGACAATGGGTGATCTCCATTTTTTATGCTCCTTCAGGTGAGAGAGTGATCATAGTGACCCACGGTGGAGTCCTCAGAGAGCTGTATAGAAGAGCTTCCTCCATGGCTTCCCCTGAAGGCAAGATAAAGAACGCTTCTGTTAATATTATCCATATTTCTGAAAATTGCAGGAACTGGTCCATCCACAAATGGGGAGATGTGAGCCATCTTGAAGAGACTGGGGCTAATGAGGATGCATTTGGTGGTGACAATGCCTCTGGTTAGAGCTCTACTGTTGTTTGTTCTTTGATCTGGCTGATCTACTATTAGTATTTTTAAACTACACAGAAATACTTTGATTCAGCTTTTGATACTGCAGTTATTATTTCTTTCACGTTCCATAAATATCCTGTTAAAAGATTTTTAAGTTTTTTTTTTCTGCATGATGATATCATAAAAGTAGTGGTTATATGAAAGACTGAGAATTAACTTCAGAGATTCTGGTGAGAAAAAATCATTTCTAGAGTGAAGACTCCACAGTTGAGTCCTTGAGTTTTAGAGAATTTACAACTAAGAAAAGTTTAGCAAAAACATGATAAGAAGAAACGAAGGGAAGAGATTGATGTTAGTAATTCTTCATACACAAAATTACTTAGGTTTAAGTCCTTGAGTTTTGGAGATAGTATCACACGTGTCCACAATTTGTTATAGTTTTTTACAGTCATGAGATGTACGAAGTTTTTTAATTTGGTTCTTCAAGAAAAATTACTGTGAAATTCCTATGAAATAATATGTTGGATCTTTCCCTTTGCTTCCCTTTCCTGCTTTGTTGTTTTGCTAGCATTGCAGTCTCCACCTTGCATTGTAGGGCGAGAGTTTGGCTCGAAGATCGATATATAGCTCAAATTCGGAACGAGTTTATTGTGCCAAGCTTATGAGGCATTGTTGAATTGGATCAACTTGGCTAAAGTTTTATTTTTTAAATCTAAATAATATATAATTATTGATTACTTATATATAAATATGTATTAGTTATAATTAAGATATATCGGTATAATTTGTATAAAAAAAGAATTAATATTTAGACGTCTTGAATTGACTTAATTAAGGTTCGATCTAATTTAAAGTTGAAGTAAGTCAGCTTAAATTTGAGTCGAACTGAGATAAATCGAGTTTAAGCTGTGCCCGACTTGTCTGGCTTGGATCAAACTCGGATCATCCTCCCCCATGGCCATTTTAAACAGATATCGCACTAACGAGTCAGACGAAGCGAACCTCAGGCCGTCGGATTGAAGATCTGCCAGCTGAAGAGTCTCCGCCGGAACGGCACCAAACTCGTGTTCTTTATCTTTATCTTCTTCGTTCCCTCCTCCGACTCGAAGCTCGAGCTCCTTGACTCCTCCCCGCCGAATCCTTTCTTCTTTGTCTTCAGCGACTTCACCGACAAAGATGACGACGATGAAGAAGACCAGATCGACCCAGCTCGGGCGAACGCTGTGCGGAATAGGAGCATGTTCCTCAGCCGCCACTTTTGCCTTCCGCCGCCGGCGTCCATGGCGGCGATGGAAGCAGGAGCCGGCAAAGATTTGACAGCATCGAAGCATCCATCTTCTGTCCCTTCCTTTGTAACTTCCCTCATGGCCATGGCGAATGGGTCCAGTTCTTCGGCAACCCGCCGCGGCCTTCGCGGAGATATCGGGATCCGGTCGCCTCTCGCCGGCGTGTGTAGTCGTGGTGGGAGCTTGAGCGGCCGAATCCGTTCCTCCTCGAGCAATTCACCGGCGTCTTTCAACCCTGTTGGTGCTGGTGTCGGTGTCGGTGCCGGCGCCGGAGACTCGAGCTGCCCACTGAATTTCGGTGTGCCGGGATTCTCTTCCCAGTCGAAAGGGACGGATGACGAGCCGTTCCAGTAGTAACCGCCGGCAGTGATGGCAGCGGCTGTGGCGGCAGGGCTAGTGGGTGCGGTGATGTAGTAGTGGTAGAAGTCGAAGGGGTCGCCGGCGAAGCACTTTGGGCTTGATGGAGCGCTCATGACCGGCGCCGCCGTCGAGCTCCGGAAGTAGAATTCCGGCGCCAGCTCCGGTGCTGCTTCCTCCATTGCTATGTTTGTACGGTGATTCTGTAAGCTTCTGAGGTAGGTGAGTCCGCGAGTCACTTTGAAAGAATTTATGGACAATTTTTTTTATAGAAGAATTTTGGGACAACTATACGTATGCTATAAAGAATTTTAAATATTAATTATATGCCATTTTATACATAAATTTTAAAATTATTTATAAAATTTAAATTATAAAATAATATATAAAATTTTATATGATATATATGAACATGTACGTAAGAAAAAAATGATAAAATTTATAAATAAAAAAAAATAAATTTTAAAATAATGTGTAATATCTTAGAAATGAATCTAATCATATTATTATTATTATTATTATTATTATTATTATTATTATTATTATTATTATTATTATTATCAATACATAAATCAAATACTCAATAATTTTTCAAAGAAATGTGTGTTATGTTCCTGATCCGGCTTGAAGGCAATAGAATATCTGATCCAAACTAGATTCCTAAAACACGGTTCTAGGCTTAGATGTTTTGATCAGTTTATTAAATGGGTTAAATTTAAATTATGCATAATAATTACGTCAAGTTTGAGTTACTCATATAATTTCTTGGTCTAAATTTAAATCAAGTTCATAGGTTAACATGATTCATTTATTAATTTGTTTGGGTATGAGTACTGATTTTGACCTATTAAGTGATGGAATTAGGTATGAGTTGAACTAATCTGATTGAACCCATCTCTAATCTGAACTAGCTCAACTCCAAATATATAATTTGATTGAAAATTTTTTACTATAAGAAATTGACTCAAAAAGAGAGTTTATTAGCTATCGTGGAGTTAGTGAGAAAGGGGGAGTTTTATTTGACTTCAATTGTAGAAAGAGGAACAATAAATATTTTAATAATTATAATGACGTGGGATGTAGTAAGCAAGGGAAGAAAGATATGCAAAAAATTTAATTTCACGTCTGTTAATTTTGACCAAACTTGAATTCATATTTAAGGCCTAGGCCACATCCTCAACAAAAATAAGTAAATAAATATGTTCATATTCTGTGGGGTTAGTATCTATACTGAGTTATAGTGAGTTGGGTTTAATTTCTGTTGATTGAATTTTGAAGTTTTTGATACAAACGGATTTGATCTTAAGTAGGTTAAAATATACGTGCTTTTAAGTTAAATGAATTGTTGGAGGACGTTCGTTTGAGGAGAAGTGAGCATTAAATTATAAGTAATCCTAGTTGATGAAGTGACTAAAGTTTTTCGGTTACGAATATAATTAGTAGTCGAAACTCTTCTTCTTTATATGTTTAAAATGTTAAGCAACTAGAGCAACTGGCATCACAGACCGTTAGAGAGGCAATAGTTATAATAACTGTGAGCACGACCGATCTATTAGGTGAGCTTTTGATGAGAAATGATTTAAAGGAAACCCAAGAGTTATCGGTTGAGTATTGTTCAAGCTCCATTGTAAAAGTGAATTACAAGAAACTTAGCTCTCTATTCAGAACTTACTGTGCTGATTTGTTATTTCGATAGTAATAACTTTAGAATATTTTTGACCATCACAATTAATGCAAACCAAACACGAAGTGAGAAAACATATACATCAGCCTGGATAACTTCACTGGATAATCGTGCTACATTCAATATCTTAAGAACAACATCAATCATGCTCTACATTTTCCTTAAGGCCCTGTTTGGCATGAAGATCAAAATCAAGACTAAAATAATACTAGTTTAAAAAAAAAAATAATAATAATAAATAAATCTTTTAATCATTCTACATAAATTTTAATATAAAAAATTATTTTACTTCATATACTCAATAATTTTGAATAAAAATATCTATTTTATTTCACATCTTAGACTAAAATATTTGAATAGAATATTTTGGTCTAAAATGTGAACTAAAGTTAATATTTTTATTGAAAATTATTGAGTATATAAAGTAAAATAATATTTTTTATATTAAAATTTATGTAAAATGATAAAAAAATTTATTTAATATAATAATAATTATTTTTTAAATTAGTATTATTTTGATTCTAATTTTAATCCTCGTACCAAACAGTCTCAAGACAATCACATACTCTTTCATATTTGGTTTAAATTTAAAGGTAAATTGCATTTGTGACTTTCAGGTTTGACAGTATTGCAAATAGAACCTAACTTTTTAAAATCATCAAATTAGGTCCAACACATAAGGTTTCATATTATCATGAGGTCCCAACAATGAAAAAATTATTAAAATAAAAGTAAATAACAATTTTATAAAATTATTATTAATTTCCAATTAATGATGGTGGACGGTTGGAGATAAAAGAAGGAAAAAATGTAATTTTGTCTTTAAATAATTTTTTTTCACTCGATTTATTAATTATACAATTTTAGACCAAAAAGACTTAGGGAGCATTTGGTTCGTTGATATCTTGATATTATGTTATGTAACTTAACTATCATGGCATCTAAATATCATCTTTTGACTAATAATTTTATAATCTTATAAAAGATTATTTATAAATATTATTAAATTAAATAATTATTTTCTCTGAATAATATAATATAACGTCAAAATCACATTGAACCAAATGCCCCTTAATAAAATAGTAAAAATCAACTTTTAAGATTTTACAATAGTGCAAATGCTACTTGAGAGACCTAAATAAAAAATTTTAAAAAATTGAGACATATTTACAACACATCGAGTTATTTTGATGAATAAATTCTTAATTCGCATTCATATCGAGTTTTATTTCATATCTTACAAACATCATGTTAATCTCAAAATAAAAATAACATCATTCACATTTAGTTTCAATTTAATTAAAATAAATATAACTAAAAACACAACCACCTTCGTAAATTATCCCTAGTACTTAAAATTTATCATATTTAAATATCAAACTTTCAGTCCTCATTTCTCATTATTCTTATGTCTTTATTTACTCAATTTGATCTTATTCCTTTTTTTTTTTGGTTGGGATCTAAGTCCGTGACCCCAATTTTAATACTTTAAATTTACATTTATAAATTCAAAAAACTTTTTTTTAAAGGCATCATTTAAGTCAAATATTTATACGCAGCACTCTTAAATCAAATTTTTACAGACAGCAATCTTTATTTTAAGTGTGAATTTACAACCAAAATTTTTATGCTAATTTTTATTTATCATTTTTTCAACCCAACTAAAATTAATATATATAATTAAAATTACATCTAGTATATTTCAAAAAAAATTAAAATAATAAATTTATAAATAAAAATAAAAATTATAAAATGAACAAAAAAAATTAAAACAAAAAAAATTTAAAAATAAAAAATATAAATGATTTAATTCATCCCTTAAATGAAAGGCTAAATTAATTTTAGTTATATGTATTAACTTAATTTAATTTATAGTAATAGTCATAGATAATAAATAAAAATTAACACACTGTAAATTAATATTTAAAATAAGAGATATGAATCGTAAATATTTAACTTAAATAGTATTATTTTTAAAGTTTTTTTTAGAGCGGTAAATGTAAATTTAAATTTTTCAAATTATAAATCACAGTTATTAAAATCTATATAAGATTAAATTCAAATTCTAAAATAATTTTTTTTATCAAATTTCATATCTCAATTATGGTCAACGCATCACTCCAATTACCATGCAGTTTATTATTTCAGTTTAATTGGATGATCACGTGAATCGTTTTTCTGATCATCTTCTCAAGTAGAAGCTCGAGGGCAGTTGACCTGAGGGTTTGACTTGCCTGGCATTCGCGGTGGAACTGGCGTTTGACTTGATCGCGTCTTCTTCTCTCCGTGTTCTTCGACTGTGGAAGAAATGGGCTTCTTTGAACGATCAAGAATTTCGTTTGGAGACGACCAAATCGAGGAAGAAGGATTGCTGGAAGAAGAGGAAGAAGAATCTGAATGAATTGGTTTCGAGCTCTTGGGATTCTGTGAGGAGAATTCATCAGGGGATGAATCCACTTCTTCACTAGCTTTGACGGAGGAAGAAGAGACGGTGAAGGCTTTCACGATGAGTCCTTGCCGGAAACTGACAACCTGTTCTTCAAGCCGAACCACTTCTTCTTCTAACACGGCCACTTCAGCGAGAAGCTCCAGTGTCTTCATATCATATAGAATGATGAAAGGTCAGATAGAGTAAATATTTCTGAATCTGCTTAAACTTGGCATGTAAGATCTCAAGGCAAATTAAATGCTATGTAGACTCACTAATTAACTAATAAATTAACCAATATACCTAATTCACTGGATAAGACTCATAAAAAAATTGAAAAACAGGAAACCATTTCTTGATTGAAGAAGAAAAGAGAATATTATGATCCAATTACAAGTCATTAAATTTGAGTCTCACATTGAAAGTGAAGTTTATATGAATTTTGAGCTCTTCACTCTCATCATCAAGCTTTGGGTTGTGATTCTCCCAAGGTTCGAATTAATTAGTATCATCTAGTATTATGGTGTAATAGAGTGTAACAAAATGTTATCTGATTATAAAGTATGAGATTCTTAGGTGAGCTGTAAATGGACTTTGGGCTCTTCACTATTTTGAGCTGGAATTTTGAGGTGTAGTTCTCCCAAATTTTGTATAGGGGAAAGAAGAATATTTACATGGGAAGGAAGGTACGGAGGGAGGCGAGGGAGAGCTCCCAAGGGTCTGGTAAAAGCTCTCTCCAGTGCTCTGTGTACATTCTCTTCATGTATGAGCTTCTTCCTCAGCTTATCGACCTGCAATGGATAGATCCGAATTGGGGGTCAAGTTTTTGAAACAAAAAGAGGGCAAAAGGAGAAAATGAAATCAAAGGAATACATCTTGCTGCAGAGCAATCTTTTTGTCTCTCCTCAACTGGCATCGATTCAAGCATTTCCCTGATTTCTTCGTCTCCACGGCTGCCATGCTCTTCGTCTCCATCTCCATCTCCTTCACCAGAGAAAGATCCTTGAGAGGAGCTCCAGTTGATAAAAGCGATTAATTGCGTGAAGCTCAGATTCTCATCCAGATCGCTCGCATTATTGGGACGAAAAGGAGTACCTAGCGAGATCGAAGAACACTCGAATTCCGATCTGGAAGAAGACGGTTTAATCGGAAAACGAATAATCCATCAGGAGAAAACAAAAGATCAAACATAGACGCTCTTGATTCCCCAAAAATTGGTCAAAATAGATCGATTCGTTCCCCGGCGAACAACGAATTGAATCCAAAGCCACTAAACTTAGAAACCCATCACAGATCGATTTCGAAACGCAGTCGATGCAGAGAAAAGCAAAAAAGGGAAACGCAACTGGATGCCTCCGAACACAGACTTACTTTACCGTGCTTCGGTGTAGCTTTCATGATCTGCACGGAGGGCCGGACTCTGATGTTCATCTCGTCGTCTTCCTCCGCAACCTCCTTCCACGGTAAACCACCATTATTGATTCAAGATAGCGACGGAACGCTCCAATCTGCAAGAAAAAGAGACAAGGAGTGAAAAGGCTGCAGTGGTCTACAATCTATCCCGAGCCCCAATGCCTAATGATAATTCGATGAGACAGAGAGGTACAAGATGAACAACTTTAAAGCCAAGAAACTGAGGAAGAGAGTCAAGAGACGCAGATTTCAGTACCTCACAGAACAAGAAACTTGGATGATCGAGGGAACCAAACAAACATATCGATCTAAAGAATCGAAGAGAGAGAGCCAGAGAGAGAGAGAGAGAGAGAGCGAGCTTCAACTTTTGCTTTGCTGCATTGAGCTTTATGGAGCTTCGTTGGAACGACACACTCAGACAGGGCGGGATGCGGGATAAAGGTACCACATACCACTAGAGCTAGTAGCTCCATAATTTCAAGATTTCAAATTATAAATAAATAAATAAATATGCATGTATGTATGTATGTATGTATGTATGTATGTATGTATGTATGTATGTATGTATGTATGTATGTATGAATTGTTTGGCTTAGGTAAAACATATTGTTATGTAATTATGTTTTATGAAAGGGAGGAGAATGTAAGCATCTAATACAAGTCAATCTAGCGATCAAACGAAGCTAACGGAGTGTGTTAATATGAAAATCTATCGACTTGAGGAAAATAATGGACATGTGGATTATTGATGAAGTTGCTAAGAGATATATACAAAGAATAGCAATCAAAACAAGCACATAACATTTTACCTGAAAATCTCTTGATTGCAAAAAAAAAAAAAAAACACGATGCCCTTGGACAAATTAAGAAGCTTTCAACATATTTTACTGGGTTTTGAGTAGAAGGGGATTACAAGAGAACTTTAAGAAATTATATGCGAGAATAGATAATGACGTTATTAGCAGGATTCAAGCAGGATGGGTAAAATGGAGAAATGCTTTTGGTGTGTTGTGCGATAAAAAAATTTCATCTAGAATCAAGAGTAAATTTTATAAAACTGTAGTAAGACCAATGATAATATATGGTGTTGAATGCTGGCCTGTAAAGAAAAAATATATAAATAAAATAAATATTATAGAAATGAGGATGCTAAGGTGAATGTGTGGATATATACGAAAAGATAGAATAAAAAATAAGTATATCTGAAAAAAAATTGGTGTTACACCAATTGAGAATAAACTTAGAAAAAGTCAGCTTAAATGGTTTGGACATCTAAATCATAGGCAGATTGAAGCTGTAATTAGAAAAATTGAGTTATTGAATTTTGCCTATATATAAAGAGGAAAAGGGAGACCAAAGAAAATATGACAAAAAACTATAAAGAGTGATTTTAATTAGTTAGACTTAGATAAGAATTTGATAGCTAATAGAGCGCAATGAAAACAAAAAATTCATATAACCGATCCCCACATAGTGGGATTAAGGCTTAGTTATTGTTGTTGTTGTTGTGTATGCGAGAATTATGGTATTTGTGAGGAAGCATGCTCTTATAATATAAGAGAAGTTTTTTCATCATAGGAGAGAGGTTGTGTGTTATTTATATCAACATCATCCTCGCAAATTGTTAGAGAGGACTAAACTCAGCAAAAATATTTATTTTAGTAATGAGAGAGGTCAATGCTTTACTACTCGATATCACAAACTCTACTTCTAATAATCCATCTAGTGTTTATTTTTTATTTTTTTGTATCAATAGGATGCATATTGGATGGTGCACATTTAGTTCCTTTGAATGTTTTATAACATTCTTTGCTGAGCCACAAGATATGAGAATCCTCACATATATATAGTATATGTTGAACCCATCACTAATTTTCCATTTTTTTATTATAAAAATTGTGTGAAAGAAATTGTAAAAGAATATTCATTTTGTATTTAAAAAATGTTTCAAACTACAAGGTCAAAAATTTAATAATATAAGTAAATTTACAAAATTATTTCAGTCACTCTATTTTTTTTTTTTGAAGAATCAATCACTCTAATTACAAAAATGTTTTTTTTATTAATTTCAATTCTTCTGAGCTACTGACCTTGAACACCCACTGCTTAATTTTTTTTGAATATTAATTAGAGTTTTTTTAATAAAATTATTAACTTATGAACAAAGCAATTTTCTTACTTCACTTATAAATTGCAATGATAGGATTCTATAATACCATTATTTTAAAATCAGACCGAACCTCTGGTTCAACTGGTTGAACCATGAACCAGTCATCGAATCGGTTTAGTTCAAGCCCAAAACCAAACTTATTATAGAACTAAGTTGAATAAGATAAAGCTAGAGTTGAACCTCGAAACTATTAAACCATAGGGGTTCGACTAAATTTGAATTCAATAAAAATAAATATGTTTTCAAGACTTTTAAGTGGTAATGTGATATTATAATTTTGCAATGAATAGTTTATATAACCACTATGGCCCATGGTTTTATTAATTTGTTTTTTTTCATTTTAATTTTTTAATTAATTATTTTAAGAAAGTATTATAATATGTAACTGTACTTATCTTTTGAAAAAAATAATTTTATATTTTTATAAATATTATTTTATTCTTTATTATTAGTAACTTTTCAAAGGCAATTTGATATTTTCTAATATAATTGTTAAAAAAATATCACTTTATTTTTTATTATTTAACAATATTTAGGAGGAAATTAAAATTTATTTTTTATAAATATATTAGTTAAAAAATAAAAAATTGTTAAAATTAAGTTTTTAAATTTGTGTATTTTATGAATATTATTTTTTATATTTTATTTATTATTATTAAATCATCCTATTTAGACCCTCCTTCAACCTCAATTAAATCTTAAAATTTTAAATTTTTAATTCTAACAATTTTAAGTCAAGTCGAATTTTCAAAACTTTCAAACAAACTTTTCCACAATTGAGTAAGGAGAAGCTGACCATGTTGAATAATCTTTTATGTCAATTATAGATTTTTAACAAGTTTGAAAGTAATTCAAAATATTAAATATTAAATTAAATTAATAAAATATATTTAATTGACTAGGTTAAAGATGCTATAGAAGATCACAATGATAAAATGAAATACAGTAGAAGAAAAAGTATAAAAATAAATTAAAAAATATTATTGTCTTGTATATAATTTAATAATTAAGTAGTAATATTTTTTTACATAGTTAAGTCAATATAATAAAAAGTAAAAGGGAAACTAATAGGACTCTTATGAGTTGACTTTTGGTAAATGGTTTGAACTAATTAGAATATTTAAGAAAGATTTTTCTGATAAAAAATTAATTATTAGCTAATTAATATATTTTTGTTCTCATTATTTAAATAATCTCTTTGATAATGCTTTAAATAATAAATAATTGGATTTGAATATATTATTGGGTAAATTACTTCAAAAACACTTTATTTAAATTTTAAGGTTTTTGACTTTTTGAAAAGGTTCCTTAGAATTAAATATTACACAAATAATTTCTTTTTGATATTTAGAAGACATTTCAGAAATATTTATTCACTTCGGAACAAATGACAAAAATATAATTTTTTCCTATTTATACATTTTATTCATTTTAGAATAATTAATTTTATTTATACATTTTATTAATTTTAAAAAAAATAGTTTGCACTACTTACATTTTTGAAAAATTTTAAAAGTGAAATAGTTTGCATTACTTACATTCAAATTACTAAGCATATACATAAAAGAGCTGCTATATGTGTTCAAAAATAAGAAAATTTGACTAGAAACTTTCTTATTTTAGTTAGATTACGTCAAGGTCTAGTTTTAAGTCTAAATTTCTTTACATTGGTTATAAAAATTTTAGTTAAATATATTTAAGAAAAAGTATTTTGGTGTATGCTTTCTTAGATGATATTCTTTTTATTGATAAGACTAGAGAAAATACTAAGATAAAATTCGAGTTATAAAGAAATACTTTAGAATTTAAAAATTTTTGCCTTAGGATATCAAAAAAACTAATATATATATATATACAGTGTAAATTTAGTTAAGAAAAAAAAAATGAAATAAAAAGATGACAAGTAATGATCAAGTTATCAAAAAATTTAATTATCTTGAATTAATCTTACAAAATAGTAGTGAAATAGGTGATAATATTATTAACAAAATCCAAGCAAAATGAATAAAATAAAGAAATACATTTGATGTATTATATGATTGAAAAATTCTATTCAGACTTAAATATGAATTTTATAAAGCAGTTGTAAGCCAGCGATATTATATGGTATTGAATACTATCCTATAAAGTAAAATAAGTATTGTAGAAATGAGAATATTAAAGTGGATGAGTTGGTATGTGAAAAAATAAAATTAGAAATGAGTAAACCTAAAAAAAAGTTGGAGTGATCTGAACTGAAGATAATCTTAGAGAGAGCCAGGCAGCCAGTTTAGATGGTTTAGATATATAAGTTATAGACTGATAGAAGCTTCAGTAAGAAAAGCTGGATTGTTAGATTTTGCTATATAAAAGAGAAAAAGAAAGATTAAAAAAAAAAAACATGATAAAAAACTATAACAAAAAATCCCATATATTTGAAGCTAAATGAAGATCTATTATTTGATAACGTGTAATGAAAATAACAGATTCATATAGTCGACTCTATCTAGTAGGATAAATATTTTGTTTATTGTTGTATATTTATTTGAGAATAATAAAATGCGGTAATAATTTGCACTGTGGAGGTCAAATTGTGACTTGGTTGTTTATTATGAAAGATTTAAGTGATATTCATATAGTAGGAAAAAAATATAGATAATGACCATTTACACCTTAAGATTGAGTATTTATTATTTTTATAAAAGATCTAAAATAATTTCAAATTAACTCAAAAATCATGAAATTATTGAAGGGTTAATGGGTAATTTACTTTGTATTTTTTTTAATTGGCATCTTTTTTTTTGTAATACTATATAAATTTCTCATCAATATATATAGATATTTAGTATTAAATAATATAACAATTCCAGATTAATTAGGTGAATTTCATTTGATTTGAACAAGCACGAGTACATCATCACCAGCATTATTAAGTTCATCATTAATAACTTTAATCATTAATTACTTTTTCAAAAAATCAATTATCACTGCCACGCGTCGCAGGAGGATTCGCTCCGATCGGCTGTTGGCTGATCGGCATCGTTCACTTTATTGAAACTTGCGAGGAACGCAAAGTTGCGCTGCGTACGTACGCAGTTGTGTCATGTGTGAGCCGAAAAAAGAGAGATTTGTCGTCTAATGATGGAGCTGATCAGAATCTGATCAAAGGAACCCAAGCACGTTGATTTGAGCGAGTTAAATTTAATTTAAATTTAATTTTTTAATTAATTTTTGAGTTAAATTTAATTTAAACTTACTAAAATTTTTAAGTTGAATAAAATTTATATTTATTATAAAATATCTAGAAATAATTAACTACATGTCACACCATTTACTTTTATTTATATTTTATCCATCTATTTTTAGTTAATTACGTTATGTATACTCAAAATATTACAAAATTTTACATACACATACTTAAGTTAAAATTTAATCAAAATCTATTTGAAAAAAAATATTCTGTTAGTAAATCATTAAAATTATATTTTTACCCTTAATGGTACATATTTTTCCATTCCTCAATACCACACTAAAGCGCTGAATTGTCCTAAAATCAATTCACGTCACGGATATCTCCTTCCTTTGCCGCCACATAAACATTAAAAGATTTTAGGATTTTCAATCAAAATACATTTAAATATCCTTAAAATAATATGATGAACGACTGAGATTTTTTGTAATCTAACTATAGTTAGGTTATTGAAAATTTATGATTACTAACTATAATAAAAATAAGATAAAATTTGTGTATGTAAGATATTATAATGTTTTGAGTGTGCATAACGTAATTAACTAAAAATAAATGGGTAAGACATAAATAAAACTAAATGGTATGGCATATAGATAATTATCCTAAATATCTATTATGAGCGACTTTCGGGCAAATTTTACTTTTTTGTATAAAATTATCACCCCTACTTGCATTTCTCTTTGCTCTTACATTATAATTAATTATTTATTCTACGTTAGAATTGAATTTTTTGAATTCTAAATTTTTCTTGCAAAAGTTCACTGAACCTTCATTAAAAATCATACTCTAATTTCGAAATTTCATTATCTGAATGAGCAAACTCATGAGATAATTGAGAAATCTGATTTAATTCCTTTCAAATTTGCATGATTTATCATATTTGCATGTTTAATTTACTAAATGCAATATTGATTAAATGTTCATTTGCATCATGAACTTAGGTTTTAGTTTTGAGTAAATCTATAAAAAAAAAAAAAGAAGCTTAATAGAATGAGCCAAATATCTATCTAATGATACGAAGATCTAACAGTAGACAAATCAGTCAATAGACAAATTCAACTAAAATCCTGCTTTTCACATTTTCAGTCATTTTTTATTGTTCAACTTAGATTTTTCTTAAAAAACAATTAGGGGAATTTAGTTAAATTAAATGTTATTGTAATATTACATTATATTATCTAAAACAAATTAATCATCATTTAATTTGTTGATAAGTATAAATAATTTTATAAAAAATTATAAAATTGTTATTTAAAAATGATATTTAGATGTTAGAATATCTACATAATATGACATAATATTAAAATGATATTAAAGTAAATACTAATATTACAAAACTAGACCAGATCGACAGTTCCACTAGTCCGACTGCGAACCAGTTTTTAGTCTAGTTCGATTCTTTGTTGAAACTAACGAAAGCATTAATTGAGTTTGAATCGATTAAATCAAGTGAACTGATAGAACTAATTAAATGTTAATTCAACTGAAAAATTTATAGTTTATATTTACGTTGGTTGATATTTGTAGGTAAGTTTACAAACTTTTAAGATACAATATTTATGTTGAATTTATGTTTATAGTTAGACATGGGCATTGGGCGGGTGGCCCGACGAGCTAGCCAAAGCTTGATAAATTTTAAAAGGGTTTGGTCATTCATTTTAGCCCGATATTAGGGTTTGGCCCGGCCCGAGCCCGATTTGACTTAGTCAAAGCCCGGTTAAGCCTGGGTCAAACCCGGCCCGCTCATGTTGAAAATAATAATGTTTTCATATATACATTTTTTTGATAATATTTATATTATAATAATATTATTGAAATTATATTTATTAGGTTCTAATTTTTTCTTTGATTATTAAAAAAATGGAATGAAAATATAAAACTTACTAGCTTAGAGTTCTCATTAATTTATTTAACTATTTTAAATTAATATTTTAGAAAAAATACTATTAAATTTTATAATTATCACCTTAAATAAAATTATATTAATATGTAATTATAAAAAACATAAATAACAATATTATAATACAACCAGAATGTCTAGGACTTAAATTATGTTTGGATATAAATTTCAAACACTTTAGCTTCATTTAGTTCAAAATATTTTTTGGCCTAACAAAACTTTTAACTACAAAATCAACTTTATTATACATCTAACATAAATATGAATATTAGAATCAACTTTATTTTATATTTTATATATTTTTTAATATAAAAATAAAATTCTTTGATATTAATCTTAAAAAATAAAATATTTTTTCTCTCGTCCAAAAAAAAAAATTCAGTCAAAACCCGATAAAGCCCGTGAATAGCAAAGCCCGCACATTGGGCGGGCTTGATAATAAAAATAGGACCGTATGCCGAGCTAAGCTCGACCCGAGCCTAATTTAATTTAGTCAAAACCCGATTAAGCCCTGCTCATGCCAAGTCCAGCCCGGCCATTGCCCAGGTCAATTTATAGTTAAACATTGTATTTCCTTTTTTTAATGGGAGATTAAACTTTTTTATTTTGACGTGAATATATTTTAGTTAATTTTATATCAAAATACATATCACATATGTTACCTAATTTTTATTGATCATATGAGATATTAATTATTTAATTATATTTATATTTATGTAATAAATATTTTATATTTTTAATATTAAATATGTACATAATTAAATTATTTTATCATATTAATATTAGTAATTAGGGCGAAAAAATTGTGGTGTTCTGGAGAAAAAATTAAAAATTAAAAAAAAATCCGATTGAATTAAAACTGAAAGTGGATTTGGAGAGAACCACTTAGCTTTGAATTCAAGTGGCAATTCACCGTCCAACAAACTCACGTCACACAAACTCACATCACGCATCGATTTACCTCACCTAAACTAAATCCAAGTCGTGAACAGAAGAGAACCCACCCAAGTTCGTTCACAAGCAGTGACAATCATCCTATAAAGACGCAGCAACAAACGAAAAGACCTCAGCGAAATTACCGCAAATGAATGAACTCGAGCACAGTTTTACGTAAATGAATATTCCACAAACTTATAACATAAATTGAACATAAATAGTTAAAGGACTCTTATTATTGCAAACCATAGAAAACTCTTAAAAAGAATTATGGGGAAAATTCAAGTAGACTTTAAAGAGGTGTGTATTCTACAGAGCTTCCTCACAAAGCTAATAGCTTACTTGCTGCAGGAAGCCGTACATGGAGTAAGGGCCATACGCAGGTGTATACATGCCTGGATGTTGAAAAGGAACAGCATACCTGTACCCATTGTAGAATGGCCAGCCGTAGTAGCCGCCGCTCCATTGATTCATCGTAGGATCCAGTTTCGGCTGAAAAGGAAGCCGGATAACAAAAATTGTGAGGAGCAATTTATTTTTTTTTTAAAAAAAAAAAAAAAAAAAATTTTGTGTTAAATGATATTAAAAAATTTGGGTTCATGAGTTTAGGAGAATAATTTAGGTACAAATTGAGTCACACTTCTTTTCATTTTGGTCCTCGAGCCAACGGGATGGTTAGAAGAAGCAAAATAATTATTTTTCCCCTAATCTGTGTTTCATTTTTCTCCAGAAATACTTCATAAGCCTCAACTTAATGGCTAATGCAACGGTAAGAATTTGATAAAAAAAACCTCAAGGACCTCTACGCAAAATGAGAAGTGGGTAGAGTCCTAAATGAAATGATTTGTATATTTAAGAACTGAAATGCAATTTAGCTTTTTCTGTGTGTTAGTACAACCATCTCGAGCCACGATAAAAAGAAATCTGCTTATTCTTTTACTAAAATTAAACATACACATATGAGTGTGTTTGTTCATAATGTTAAATTTAAGAAGATTAAAATTAAATTTAAATAAAAATATTTTTTTATTAAAAATTGTGAATGATGTGAAATAAAGTTAGTTATTATGTTGGGATATGTAAGAGATGTGATATAAAGTTAGTTATTATATTGGAATATGTGAGGGATGTAATATAAGTTAGTTATTTTATGTGTGATGTGCCTGGTTAAAATTAAACCAGATTAATTTTAAACTCCTAGATAAACGGGGAAGACATATATAATGACATGATGCTTTAAGAAACAAAATTAAATCAATCTATTGAAATATTACATATGATAAAGTAGCACAATTTTTCAACAAGTTCAAGAAGAATGCAGTAAGTTTACAATACAGGAGGAAGATAAAATGCAGCAATTATTTGCCTATTGTTTTAAATTTTAAGCCGTCATAACCATATCCTTCACAATTATTAGTAGATGGAGATTTTTCGTTTGTGAATTTATGCATTAACTTAATATTTATAAACTACTCTTTTTTTCAAAAAAGGCAAATAATTCTTTTTTAAAATTTTGTATAAAATCCAAAAAAAAGTGATTTGGATTAGGAAATCCAAACAAGAATTTAATTATTTAATAATTAAAGAAAAATACAAATTTAGATTTTAAATTATTATTAATCATCTCTATTAGTATTTGGATTTCAGCAATAAAGAAAATGAAGCATCTTTGATATTATTGGTAAGCATCCTTTTATTTTATTATCTTCAATTCTTCTTGTTACTTGGCAGTAACTCTTCAAATAAAGAAATTGGTAGATTAGGATGATTAAATGAAACTATTTTTTACTTCTACCATTTCTATGAGTCTTCTCTCTTTTATTCTAATATTCTCCTAATTTCCCACTCTATATCAATTTGGTAGGGATGGAAGGTTGGAAGCACGTTCTACATTAGTTGAAACTTGAAATATAAATTCCACATCAAAATGTGCTTTCTTTAATCTCAAACTACTACCAAAAACACGTGATGTCCTATATTGATTGGTTTCTCTCTCTCTCCGGTCTCTTTCCATATTAGATTTCTCTAAGATTATATTTCTCCCAGTGAAATTCTTTCTGATTATTTCTAGATCTTCTCTCTTTTAATCCATAAATATTTTTCTTCAACAAAATTTTTTTCTCAAAATCTTTGATCTCTCACTAACATCTTTTTTTTTACCCCTCTTACTCTAGAATTCCTTACCTGTCATCTTAGAATTGCAACGTGTGTATCAATCATTTTTATCTTAATGCCTCAAAACATTTAGAGGAAGAAGGGTACAAAAGAGCTTTCAAGATGAAAAAAACTTGACACAAGTTCCTATCCAAATGTAGGATAGATAGTAGCATATTTTTATTTAAGGGGGCATTGGTTCAATGTTATTTTAATATTGTGTTATATAATCTTAGATGTTATGACATCTAAATGTCATCTTTTGAGTGATGATTCTATGATTTTTTAGAAGGCTAGCTACACATATCATTAAATTAAACAATTATTTTTTCTACATAACATAATATAACACCAAGATAACACTGAACCAAATGTCCCCTGAAACAAAATTATGGAAACCACTCACGTCAAAAGAGATATATAGGTGAATTACGTATTTAGGAAGCACTTGATTATAATGGTTAAACTAGTATACTAAACAGTAAAACAGAACAGCAATGGACAAATAAAGACACTACTTTTCTCAAAAAAAATAAAGGCGCTTCCCAGATACTAGTGCATGTCTTACTAAGGGTGGACTGATATCATAATTCATCACATTCAATAGCATGGATAAACTGTGAATTGCATCAGCAACAACATGAAAGCCAAAAAGCAAGCCATAATACCCAACTAGATGGGGCCAGCTATCAAACTGTTTGGAGTTCATTTTATTAATTTCTATTTCATTATCTAATTTTTTTTCTACTGTTCACTCAAAACTTACTTTTTTAGTAAGGCAATTACTACATAATCTTACAATTTACAACATATAAAAAAATCAAATATTATTATGTAATAGACATATCTATTTACAATACCTTGATTAATTTCTATTAAAGATACGGAAATATTCTAATATGTGCTTGATAATTATTAATCAGTATTAGCACTAAGCTTCGTCCTAGAGAGCCTTATCTAATGACAAATGTAGTATAAGGGTTTTCATTGTGGTTTGTTCGTAAGCTAAGCCAAAGCTTGAGGACGAAGAAAGAAGATAAATAGAGTAAAGGGTTTTCTTTGTGATTTTGTTTGGAAGCAAGATGAAAGCTTGGGGTGAAAGAAAAATGAAAAGTAGGAGAGGAAATAATAGTACAAAAGCAATTGAGATAGAATTTCCCTTTGATTTCCTTATATCTTTTCCCAACGCACAATTCTTGTATACAAATGTACAAGAATCCACATTACTACTTGTCCCCATTGCACACATCTCCACATAAGGTAAAAGTGACACATTTTCCATATACATCATCGGCATTAAGCAACAAGGTATTGCAACTAATTCGGTGAGAATTTCTAATGGTCTACTAAGGTTGAATGACACTTTATCTCGTAGTGGTCTTCAAGCGGGCAAACGACCTTTGGATGAACAAATTATCTAGATCAATTATGTCTTGTAATAATTATTTTTTCATCATTACATGTGATTGCATGTACAACTGCGAAAATATAAGATAGTTTAACAAATTAAGGGGATAATTCCTAAAATCTTTAAAAATATTAAAATTTAAATGTTTAATTGTAATAATTATATGTTATATGTATGTGATTGCTCCTCATTAGTAAAACCTACATTGAATTAATTTTTTATTATTCTTCTTCTTGTAGTTCATTAGTTAGCCATTGAGCTTGAGAGAATGACAATCTCAAGATGACATACTTGCTTATTTGCAGGATTTCGTCCCCAAGAAAGTCGAACCATTTGCTTCCCAATAACTGTTCCATTCAGCTCTTGTAATGCCATGTTAGCGTTGTTTCTGCCAAATTAATCACATTCCAAACTTCATAATGAGATTGGTTTTAAAAAAAAATCTCTTACGAGCTTAATTTACCATATGGCTATTGGCTAATTAAAAGAGTTGCTAGAAGTAAGTTACCTTTGGACAAATTGTACAAAACCGCATTGCTTCCCAGCAGGAATTTTCACATAAGCAATATCACCATATTTGAAGAACACCTGCTTAAGCTCATCTTCGCTTACAGTTGGGTCAAGTCCTCCAACAAATATCTGCAAAAGGAATTACCAAGTATTTTGGATATAATAGAACTACAGTGCATCAAGTTAAGAGTTTTATTCACGCTTACTGTTGTGTTAGTTGAATCTCCATCAGATTGGGAACCTTGGGGAGATGCGACATTAGATCCAGAGCCACCTATGACAAAGATGAGACAGACAACAAGTCTATTCAGCAGTTTGGATGAGAATATTTAGCACATAATGTCAAGTTCTGTATATGCAGGAAGATTAATCAACTGCAATATCACTATGTTAGAAATTGGTGAGAGTTGCCCCAATATCTTATAGGGCCTTTTTTTATTTGAAAATCTTATAGTGCTTATTTGGTAGCAAAGTTAAGCATGATGTTGTTAAAATTTTACCTTTTTTCTAGAAGCAGATAAATCGCACCCAAACTATCAAAAAGTAGTTATAACCAAAGAAAAGGAGTATTCAGCAATAACCATGCTAACCATTAGCATGCTACCATATAATTCTTTAGGATTTACTACCACCACGAAAAACCAATGATTTGACAAAGCCAACAATTATTTCTCATCAAAAGCAATTGAGATTTGCATCATAACAAGTTATGAGCATGGAATGTATATGTAACTTTCAATAATAGAGTATTCTTTGTACAACTACGAAAATCCTTTGAGCAGACGTCAAATGCAAGCAAACTCAATAAAATAATTTATATCGTTAGTTAACATGAGAATTATGAGATAATTAAGTTCCATATTCCCTACACAATGGACAGAATATGTGGACACAACAATGCAAAAAGTACCTTGGGTCAAAACAAATTGAAGAATGATTGCAAATTTAGATGGGTATAGGAACTAAAATATTGAGGATTAACAGAACGAAGAACAATATAGGCCAAATCAGCTAAAAACAGTTGAACAAGTAGAAACCATCAATATTATATTTTTGTCAAGTAAGAGGAGTATACCAAAATGACAATATTAGACACAATATGCACAAGGTGCCATTGCCAAGGCTATATTTAAATTTTAGTAGATTATGTTTACATATAACCATGAGATTAACCTACTAGAATTGCCACAAGTTTTACATCAAACACAAGTCCCAAAGTAAAAAAATAAAATTAACATTCTACACAAATCCCAAAATAAAAAACTAATAATATTTCACATTCTATACGAAGCAAGTGATCAAAAACTAATTTTAATTGACATCTTACACAAATCCCAAAATGAAATTTACATTTCACAGCACACACAAACATCAACACAAAGACTAAACAAGCCAAAATTTTAGTCATGGCCAATACTCAGCTTTACAAATTCTACATTGAACGAATTACATGTTTCTTTAATATAAAACAATCAATAGAAGAAAAAACATGGTTCAGATTATTAAGTATTAATCCATTTAGAGAAACAAAAAAAAAAACATCGACACCAAGATTCAAATAGGAATGAGTATTAATGTCCAACAACTCTATTAGCAATGCCTGCTTATCAGTAAAATTTCAAAAAAAATGTTTACCTATCAGCTCCTAAATACATTACTTTTTACTTTGATCTGCATATGCAGAATATTTGCTCAACATCAAAACTAACTACAAGATCATTCCAAAGTTTACCAATTATCATGTCCAAGACCTTGGTACACAGTACAAAAGAGCTTGAAGCACGGACACGACACGGGGACACGGGACATGACACGACACGACACGGCGACACGACGATTTTTTAAAATATACGATACGGACACAGCATGTCATACCAAATACAATAATAAAATTAACAATTCATACTTAAAAAATATATATAACATAATACAGGCTTAAGGACAATAAAGAAGGAAGAAATTTGATTTAACTTAGTTAACTTAAAATTTTAACTTATATTAGGTAAAATTTTAACAATAATAAGAGATAGATTTTTAGTTTTATTAAATAAAATTTTAACAATAGTAAAAAAAATGAGATAGATATATCCATAAATTTTATTAAAAATATATAATATTAATAAATAAATTTAACATTAATATTAAATATGTCCAATTCTGTCTTATGTATCCTAGAAGTATCCTGTATCCCAGAAGTATCCTAAGGTGTCCCAAAGTGTTCTCGCGTATCCAAGAAGTATCTTTTAGTTTTTTTTAATATTATTTTATTAGGACACGCCACGTGACGTGTCCGATACGGTGTTCCCGAGTGTTCGTGTGTCCGACACAGACACGACGTGGTTCTTGAAGTGTCCATGCTTCATAAGTTTTAATAAAAACTTAATGATTCATATCAAAGAAAGACAATCCCTAGAGTTGCATAAAAGAGGAAACACTTTATCTTATGAGGAAACACTCCCCTAAACCATCAAATATATATGAATGTCATCTTCGCCAGCCATGAAAGTTATTTATATTGCACTAATACTAGAAATTGACTATATTAAGTACCCAAAATGAGTCACAAAAAAGCAATTGCATCATTGCTAGAAACACAGATAAATTGAGAATGCAAATAATGAAATTCTTGAAGTAGAAAATGGATAGGAGACAGATAAATGGTAGCATGATTATATTATAAATTGAAATTTGTATGCCTTTGGTAAAACAAATTATTGAATTAGCATGCAAAAAACTATTCACATGACTTAGACATAAAAAAAAATATTTACTACCATTTAAATAAATTAAAAGGGACAAAAAATTCATAGAATAATAATTAGGAAACAAGACAAGCCATTAAATCTGAAGCAAAAAAAATCTCTTGAAAACTACTAGAATGAAGCAGAAACATATCGCTTACCAGATATTTTTCTTGGAGTTGCAGCACAAATACGCATGGGCCTGCTAGAGCAATATATACCATTCATCTCAGTCATGGCAAGTGTTTTCTCATTATCGTTCCCAAATCTGACAAAACCATATCCTTTTGAACGGCCAGTATTAGCATCAATCACAACCTTTGCTCCTTTCACAGATGAGTATTTGTTTGCAAAAGTTTCTTGGAGCAAAGAATCGGTAACATCAGGAGCTAGATCTCCAACAAATATTGAGTAACCAGAAGCCATATCTGAACGCCTATCACCAGTGCTAAATGAAGCCCAATTTAATCTAAAAGGCTGCTCACTGCTAGGCATTATATGGCCATTAAAGGTTTGAATTACTTTATCAGCAGCTGCATGAGTATAAAATTCCACGAAGCCATATCCTTCTGATTTCCCTGTCTGCTTGTTGCGAATGACTTTAATGGAGACGACCTGGAAAAAGATAAGGGAAATTGTTCCAAATGGCATAATCCACCTTATTACAAAGAAAAATTGATTATTGCCTGAAGGCCAAACACTGGATATATTGTATTTAGAAATCAAAAACTGTGAAAACATTACATCAACACTCTCAGAAAAAGTTACAAAGGCTCTATCTCTAAAACATGGATGACGTTCTAGAACATCCATAAAATGATCATACTGCAAGAAAATAGAAAGCACATGTTCTAAAAATTAGAGCATCATCATAATCATGCAGCCACCAATCCAAAGCTCAGAGTGTAAACTGAATACAAAAAGTAAGACATATATTACATTAAAAATTTGTGACATCACCCATGTAACATGAATTTTTGTAGATTCTGTATATAGGCGATAAATAGACATGCAAAGTAGAAGATAAAATGCATTCTTGAAATGCATTATTGATTTAGAACTAGAATGATCTTGAAAAAAACTACAATGACTTGATAATTCCCAACATTTGACCGTCAAAAGATAGTTCATTGTGATTGGAACACAAACATAACTAATTAAATGTGTCAGTGAATCCTGCAAAAATAACAACGGTATTCGAACTCTACAATTTACAACTCTCATTACTCCTCCGCCGCCGGCCGGTTCGCACGTGTTTCGGTTGACGCTCTTGAGATCTTGCACGTCCATCTATCCGACAGATTTCTATGTAAGCAACTATTCTTTCCATCAATAAGTGCAAACGAAATAGAAGCAGAGCTTTTACTTTTTAGCGCAATTCACATCTCGAAAGCATCAAAGCAACACATCAAGATCGAGTTTCAGTAAGACACAAAAAGAACTGCAAGGGAATCAAGCAGAAAAAACCGAACCTCGCCGGTATGTCTAAAGCACTTATGCAGATAGTTCTCATCCATCCAGTTTTTAAGATCCCCCACCCAGATTGCTTTATTCTCCTCGGCACTAGTTCCGTATTGCTGCTGCGCCGCCAACAACGGCGACGGTGGCGGGTACATCGGCTGGTGAAAACCGAAGAAATGTTCCGGCGTGAAATGAGGAGGAGGCGGAGGCGGCGGCGGAGGCGTTACCATTGGGTGATGCATCACCATAGGCGACACCGGGTAACGCATCGCCGCTGCAGGAACCCAAGGCGGGTGCTGATCAGCCGCTTGCTGCATCGTCTCCATCGACGTTTGTAGTGAGGGTGGTGAACGGATCGACGAGGAGCCAAATTCTAGCGGAACGCGGCGGCGGGGAACGCGGCCGGCGGAAAGGAGGGTCCTGTTGGGAGGTGGGGGACTTTATATGGAGGCGGCCACGAAGGAGTGGTTTGACATCAGCCGCCAGATGATGACAGCCCGGATAGCGGACGGCCTCGATGCGCGGATCTCCGGCCTACGAATTCTAGCTAATTTTTTCTTTTTAACCTTTTTTTTAGGATTTTATATATGGCTCCCTGCAGTTGAGGGCCATTTCACATCGACCCATATTTATAATTTTTTCATTTAAATCCCTAAAATCAACCTCAGCGTAGCGGCGCCGGCTAATTTTTCTCTCAGTCCTCAAACAATAGCCCCCTTTCCATAAAGAGGGAGAGTGTGAGAGAATTAAAAAGATTGACCTTTTAATATTTCTAACAGTTTCTATGGAGGCTATATAAAATTGAGAAGAACAAAAAAATATACAATGTAAATTATATCTGGGTGCCTGAGGTTGGATGACATTGCATGCAGGTTCACATTTTTTTAAAGTTTATAATTTGGTCCTCTAGCTGCCTACTCAGCATAAACTCTCCTCAAAAGTGAACATTTTCTATAGATTTTCATGAATTATCTAACGTGGCTTAACATATCATACTTAAATATAATTAGATCATGTACTTGCTCATAATTATTTAATTCAAATTTTAACAAGTAGTTAATTAACAATATTTTCATAACGGAAACAATACCAAAGTTATATGAATATTACAAGAATCATCTATAATTATCACCACTTATTATATATATATATATATATATATATATATATTTATATGATAGTTCATATATTATATATCACTAACCCGTTTTATTTATTTTTTTATAATAATATGAAGAGGGTGCTGCGCTTATTGATCTTTGTGCTATCTTTCTCTTTGTAGATCATTTTAATTTTATGAGATGTTTATAGAGAAATTATTTCTAATTTTTTCTCTTCTTTCTCCTCTGTCAATCAAGGTGTTAAAGCTCAATTTTATTTTCTATCTTGATTTTACTTATAAATTAGAAGTATTAATTTTTATAATTTTGATAAGTTTTATTTTAGTAATTTTGATTCAATATTTAAAAAAATTTATTTTAAAAAACTAGAGTTTCTATTAAAACAAAATCATCAATTTTTGAATGGCACTTGACTAAAATTGAAATAAAATTAATCAATTTTTGTAAAACTTAAAACCATGATATCAATATGTTTGTTACGATTTGGATAACATGAATGACAAAAAAAAAAAAAAAATTTAAACTGTCATCTAATGTTATAAAAATTGGATTGAACAAACAAATCTGACTAGTCCGACCGCAAACCGGCATGTTATTTGGTCCGGTTTGATGTCAAAATTAGATGACATATCAAACTAAATTCAATTATAAAAAATTAATCATTTTTATGATATTTAAAATTTTATAATGACAATAAATAATGTAATGAGTAAGTTTGTTATTATAAATATTAAATACTATTTTTGATGAATAATATTATTCTTATAACTTTTTTTTAAAAAAAGTAATTTATCGGTTCAACTGATTTAATAACTGGTCTGACTGGTCCAACCATGAACCAAACAGTAGACCAGTTCATAGCTCGGTCCGATTTTTACAATGTTTACTATCAAGTTAAAATTAACTTTTGAATTTACTCGAAAGTAATTAATAATAAGTATATTATTGATCTTTATAAGCGATAGAGAGGATTTATGATAAATTGGTTAACCGATCGGGTCAAATATCTAAATTATTTACGTTACATTTGAGCTTAATGTGAACAAATTAAGTCAGGAATTTGACCTAAACTGGTCGGTTCATTTGCATTTTTTTTAAGGATAAATAGCATTTGGGCTTTTGAGGTTAGACGGGCGCTGCAAATAGGCTATAATTTTTTTAAAATTTATCGATTTGGGCCTCTCAGGTAGAATTTGCATTGCTTTTAGGTCTCTAACGGTGGTTTTCGCCTTTTTGTCATATTTTTTTGGTGAAAAATTATGTATATTGATGAAAAATTTGGCATAAAATTTTAGCACAAAATTGCACTTTTTTGTTTTTCTCTCTCTAGTTATATATTCCCCATCATTAGTTGGAAATTAATGATAATTTAATTTATTTTAACAGCTCTATCATTTTTTAAAACTCACAGCAAGATAATAAAACTTTTATATAAAAAACTTAAATAAAATATATTTGTAATACAGAAGCCCAAATATAATTTACCCTTTTTTTAAAACATTTTCCTGCTAAAGTTTTTTTTTTTATGGAGATTCTGCCAAAGTTTCTTATATCTGAAATTATATGGAAAAAAATAATAATAAAATACTCTCTTGAAATACTTATTAAATGAACAGAATGAGTCGAATTTAAATTGAGTCAAATTGAATCTACAATTTAATTTGTTTGTTGCTCAGCCTAACCAAACTCAATCTTGGATCAGCTTTTTGGCCCCGAGTCAACATTTTGGCTCAATTTAGATTGAAATTATCTATTTAATAACTAGAATTAAGGGTAAAATTAACTTGATTTAATTTTAAACAGGTATATCGCATCATATAATTAATTTATTTCATATCTTACATATATATTAAAATAATAATTAATTTATATCACATCTCTCACATATCTCAATATAATAACTAATTTTATTTCACATTATTCACAATTTTTAATAAAAAAAATTTTTATTCAAATTTAATTTTACATAATTAAAAATTAAACTTTACAGGCAAACAGGCTAAGTGTCCACATATTTTTAGCGACACATTGAAAATAATGTCTGTGATTAGAGTGAGATTCTATAAAAGCATTTTAACTTACCTAAAACAAATTTAATCATCGACAAGGCACACAAGTAGAGCAACCTGCACATCAAAACTATTAGCTATAATCTCGTAATTTAGAGTAGCCAAATAGTTCTCGAGTTTAGCCTAACTAAAATGGAATAGAATTTTAGTGACTAAAATCATAAAAAATTATAACTTGAGATTATCTATTGAATAATTAGAATTAAGCGTCCCATATTTTTAGCGACATATTGAAAATAATGTCTTTGATTAGAGTGAGATTTTATAGAAGCATTTTAAAAACTATTAGCCATTATCTCATAAGTACCTAAATAGCTCTCAATTTCAGCCTACACTAACTAAAACTAAGTGACTGAAATTATAAAAAATTATAAGATTATACATCTAAATATAATTTTAAGGACTTCACAATAATTTATCTATTATTTAAAGTACTGACTTATAAAAGTAACTATGTTTTTTTTAAGGTACCTGAGGAATGCGAATTGAGTATTTACATGTTTAAATATAGGTTAAATTACTTGTTAGTTCCAAAGTTCTAAAAGTTTTATCATGTTGATCTAAAAAACATTAAAATCATTTCATTTTGATTATTTCCTTTTTTTTTTGCCTATTTTATTATACAACATCTCCGGTACTTCAGCTATTCATGCACATCAGTTCATTTTTATTACATTTATAATATACTCGATAACTCTTATACTCTTTAGAACTTTTATATTTTTTTTATAACTTATGATTAAAACTTTTACATTTTTTACCGACTTATCCTCTACCTTAACGAAGAATATTAAAATAATTATATTTCAACAAAATATTATTTATAAATGTAAGACAATGTGCCTCACATTTTTTCTACTTAAATACTCAATACAAATTAGATTTTATTTCATATAAGATTATCATGATAATCCTCTAAAAGTGAAATAAAATCTTCATCTGAGTAACCAAATCATATCAATTTCTTATTATTGACTATGTGAAAGAAAATCTTAGATCTCAGGGATCAATAAATAATTTATCCCTATATTTCTTAGAGTTTAGTTTTTTTTTTTTGATAATTTTTTTATCTCTCTATGTTTGGTAATAAGAAAAAAAAGAAGATTTAGTTAAAATTTTTAGCCATTTTTGAAAAATATGTTTGATGTGAAATAAGGTAAGTTGGTTATATTAAAAATTGTGTAGGATATGAAATAAAGTTGATTAATTTATTGAGAATTGTGTTGGATGTGAAATAAAGTGATTGTTTAATATTAGAATTTGTGTGAGATGAGATATAAAATAATTTTTTAAGTTTTTTTAAAATAAATTTAAAATTTTAGCCATAACTAATTTTAACTGTAATTTTTAATTCATTGCCAAATAGGGCCTTAAGTAAGGAGCATTTATTTTTTGATATAAAAAAGAGCATTTATTTAAAATTTCTCTCCTGGGCGATAATGTAATAATCATGAGAGTTTTGCGTGGAAGATATTTAAATTATAAAAAATTACATATTTATCATCCAAAATAAATATTATGTATGTCATATCAACATTTTTTAAAAATTATATATTTTAAATATTATTTTTAAAAAATAAATTAAATTAATTATATAATTTCTTAAATATTTTCTATCTATATAATTCGGACGTTCATAATAGAAATTTTCACAAAATTGAGTTTGTTATAGATTTTATATACAACTAATATATAACACAAATAACATTTAGAATATAATTTTAAAGTTTTAGATTTAGATTTTAAAATTTATTTTTTAGTATTAAAATAATTTAGAGCATAAAATGTAATATTTTGAATTATAAGTTATTTTTTTAGAGCTCAGAATTTGTAGTGTAGTAAGATTTTATTCGAAAATGATATAAAATTTATAGTTTTATAAGATTTTAAAGTGATATATATAATATTTTATTTTTAATAATAAAGCAGTAATATTTCATAATTAAAATATTAAATGTGCCAATAATCATTTGATGCTCCAATAACCATTTATTGAAAGAAAGACTGAATCTAAATAATTAAAGCTCCTCACCCCTGGGAGCCAATAACAGGAGATCTAGTTGGTGTGAGGAGTTGGAAAATATGGTTCAGTGTCAGCTCTCTGTGAGCCACACATATTAATTTAATTTTGTATTATTTTTTTATTTTTTTCACACATATTTATTTATTTCATAAATCAATATATATATATATATATATATATATATATATTAAAGTATGTACATATGTATTTTTGTAATGAGGCACACATTAATCTTTAAAGCATTAAAAAAAAGATTGAATATAAAAATAAATTTTTTTTGAGTGGTCTGTAATTTTTCCATTAAGTTATTGTTCAGATAATAGATAACACAATTTTTATAAATTAATTTTGAAATTCATCACCCATGCAATATACTATAAAAATAATCTTACATTAAGGTTTGATATTATTTTGTAAATTTTCTATTTACAATAAAATAAGAAGGGAATTATGGTTGGAGGATAATTTAAAAGAAAAATATTGAATGTGATTTAAAACTCTATAACTTAAGTGTAATATTTTTGAAAATGTCGTTAAAAATGCATGTAATGACCTTCTTATGATATCTTTGAAAAGAAAATTTGAGTTTATTAATTGATTCATAGTTTCTGACATTCCTAAATATTATTAAAATATTATTTTCTTCGGTAAATGATATATAAGCATGCAATAAAAAGGAAGAAAATTCAGCAATTTCCTGAAATATGGACCTATTAGCCAATCCATCTACCTATGTGGACCTATTTGCAATTTGTATTTATTATAATTAATTCAAAAGTTCCAAATAAATAAATAAATTATTAGTAATAAATATGAAAGGCATATATAGTGGAGGCATGGCAGTTCTACCGTCTCTTTGCTTCTGCTGCATATTATTAGTCAAACGCACTGCTCATTGATCACTTTCAATGGTGGGAATCTGTTCTAGTTATGCTGATACGAATTGTCTATTGCCAAACTCGTAGAAGAGTTAATCCGAAGATGATCTAATAGTCAAACAGTTAGTTAATGTACCAACTCGATCATATTTTCATCGACTTCTAATTGAAAATCGCACTTCAACACCAAGAATAGTTAGGCGCGATGTTATATCTCATTATATGTTTATCCCAGATTAACACGAAGAATGTATTTTCAATATTGACATGAAAAATATTAGCTTGGCAATTGGGAAAAAAATATAGCAAAAAAAAAACTGAGATAAGAAGTGATTCAATGTTTTTACGTGAAATATTCTTAGAATTCGGGAGAAAATCACGAAGTATTTTTGGGTTTTAAATCTACTAAGGCGTGACTACAATGGGGTCCCCTAAAGAGGGGGAGGAGTATGGGTGATGGTAAAGAGTATACGAGAAGGTATATGAAATTTGAGAGATAACTAGGTCGAAGAGTATTGTTCTCAGGGGGCCCAGGGCGTTCAATTTCGGAAGCTAGATCAATAGAGTGGCTATCGTTCATGTTATCATCCTGAGTTTCTTGAAGATTAAGTTTTCCTCGCTCCTCTTCTTTTTCATTACTATTTTCCGCAGAAGCAACATAACTGTTTTAGTTTGCGATTGACAAACTTTTCGATATTCTTTTTAAGGAGCTTAGGTGCTTCGTGAAAATTAATACATCGAGTCAAAAATTATACTGATATATCTTTTCAGTCATACTATTCAATTTCGATTGTTCTTTTTGGTTGTCTTCTAATATACATCATGTGCACGGGCTTGTTTGATTGTAAACATTAATTTTAATAATTTTAAAGTTATATTTGGGTAAAAATATTTTTTATTAAAATTTGTGAATAATATAAAATAAAATTAATTATTATATTAGAATATGTGAGTAATTTGAAATAATATAGTTATTATTTTAAGATATGTGAGGGATATATGTGAAATATAATTATATTTTATTTTGAATTATTTATATAATATGAAATATAATTAATTTTTAATATTAAATTTTATGAATGATGTGGTATATGTGATTAAATTTAATCAGATTAAAATTAATGAGATTAATTTTAAGTTAATTTTAAACAAGTTATATAAACAAACATAGGTTAGGATTTAAGTTCTTTCTGTCGAGGAAGCTCCATGGAAGGCTCTCGCCTGCACATGCTTCCTATTTCTTCTTTAGTGGTTGCTGCACCATAAATAGCCATGGCGAGGAGAGCCCGGAGATAACCCATTTCTTCTTCTTCTTCTTCTTCTTCTTCTTCTTCTCTGTGTGTGTGTGTGTTCTGCTTCATGGCCGAAAAGAAGTTGTTCTGTTTTCTTCTTGTTTGCATCATACTAACTGGGGCTCTGTCAGCTGAAGGAAGATGCCTGACAGAAGAGAAGAAAGCGAAGGGCGAGGAGAAAGAGCCTGACGGCAGAAATGCAGTCCCCGGAGAAACTACTGCCGGAAACAGGACGGCGGGATCAGAGGCGGCGGCGATCATCGGAAGCCGTGAAGTTATGGTGTCCCTCGACGACGCCCGGCCGTCGGTTCCCGGCCACAGCCCCGGCGTTGGCCATGCCCTGAAGATTAAGGAAGAAGCTGGGAATCAACAGCCATGAATATAATGACGTAGTTCATTTCATTTGATTAATGCAGTAAATGCAGTGCTTTATATTGTGTTAATTTCATAGTAAAATTCACTTCCCTCTAAAGTTATATATTAAAGTGCA
>KZ451975.1:1211027-1236797 GCA_002786265.1 Apostasia shenzhenica | reverse complement strand
AAATGAGGATGTTAAGGTGGATGTGTGGATATACACGAAAGGATAGAATGAAAAATGAGTATATCCGAAAGAAAGTTGGTGTTGCACCAATTGAGGATAAACTTAGAGAAAGTCGGCTTCGATGGTTTGGACATCTAAATCGCAGGCCAATTGAAGCTCCAGTTAGAAAAATTGAGTTACTGGATTTTGCCCATGTACAAAGAGGAAGAGGGAGACCAAAGAAGACATGGCAAGAAATTATAAGGAGTGATCTTAGTTACTTAAACTTAGATAAGAATTTGGTAACTGATAGAGCGCAATGGAAACAAAGGATTCATGTAGCCGACCCCACCTAGTGGGATTAAGGCTTGGTTGTTGTTGTTGTTGTTATCATATAAACATCATCACAAGCTATCGTTATATTCATCATAAAATTAGTATTAATGTTGCAGCCGCATAATGTACTACTTGAAACGTAAGCTCAGTAATAACAATACGTCACATGTTAACAAGTTATGGCAGAAAAGGGTATCACTAAAAGCGAATTATATCTTTAAAAAAAATGATTGTGTAGAAAGGTTCATTTTTCTGTAAATAATGTCAAATTCACAATAGTGTATTGTAAGTTGCCGAGAGTAATCTTAAATTCATAACAAGTCATTGTAAGTAACAAAATAACTCACTAATATAAGAATGTTGCGTAATATTACACTAGTACTTTTTTGATCATGAAAGCACTTTCATAATTGGAAGTCATGGAAGTATTCCGACATGATAAAAAAATTTAATGACAAAAATGATTTAGGAAAATGATATGGAGTCCTCACAACTAGCACTTAAAGGTTCTTGAACCTTTAGATATTGATTTTATCGAATAGTTAAGGGTATAATCTATTATACTATTCCTTCAATAAAGCCAACAATCAAAAGTACTAGAACCTTTGAGAGCTAATTGTAAAAGATATGCAATATTGTTCAATTGTTTTTATTTCTCAGAAGCATCGAATATGGCAGATTGGCAGGAAAGAAATGTCCTTCCAACCATTGAAGTTTTCTAGTCATAGGCCTTGTTTGGCATGAGCCCAAAAATAGGCAAAAAAATATCTTAATAATATTTTAAATTTATTATAAATTTTAATAATTTTATTTCACATCCAACACAAATTCCAACTTTAAAAATCAACTTTATTCACATCCAACACAAATTCCAATCTTAAAATCAACTTTATTTCATATCCTACACACCTCCCAATATTAAAATAAATTTCTTCCCCATCAACTCTATAAAATAAATTATTTTCTCTTTCCTTACTCAAATTCATCCTCCAACCAAACAAGCCCATAGAGAAAGAAAAGTGAAGAGTTGCTTCCATGTAAAAAATTAAAGAACTTAAAAAAAAAGAAAAGTGAAGAGTTGCTTTTACGTAGGGCGGAGAAAGAAGAGTTGCAAGGAGGTCAATGAAGCATTTAAATTAGAGAAGTGCATTGTTTACTTTTGCCTGAAATCTAAAGATACTCATGCATATGACTGACAGTGCATTATGTGTGCACTATATATTTTACCATTCATTGTAATCATATAATGAATAAGTATCCTAATTATTCACATATACAGTGCACGGAAGTATTAACAAGCTTTATATAAATCCCTCTATATGGCTGCTAAAACACCCAAGTCCAAACAACCAAGTTAGTTTTCTATAGCATTATCCTTAATGAAATACTAAACTTTCTCTATTTTGATCATTATCATTTATTCATCTATCATTTGTGATAATTTTTTTCAATTTAGCGAGCTAAAAACGTACGTACAACATTTGAAATTCACAAGTTAGGTATACATATATATCCATCTTCTTGCATTGTGATTGATAGAATAAGAAATGATTGAACTTGGGGGAGTTAAGTGTTAGAATATATATGATGATGACTTTATATATATATATATGAGACTGCAATAGTAAACAACAGAAATTCACATGTTAAGAAAATATCATGTTCCAGAATGCATACTAATTTAGAACCTATCATTATATCATCATAATCATAATCAATAACTTTATATCAACAATTCATATTGTATATCCAATAATTAATTCATCTTACATATCCATTTTTCTATTGGCCTACCTATTATTCTTCACATGGAAATGTTGTTTACTTCAATGGTATATTTTCCACTTTATTCTAGATATGCACCAAGTTTATTCTTCTAGAACTTTTAAAGCAGAATAAATTGTCCTTCCTCTAATTCTTCTAATCCTCATAATCATGGTATTAGCTTTAATGGTACATCTTCCACTTTACATTAAATATGACCATAACATCTCAGTCTATTCACTTTAATTGCACAAAACATCTAATCAATTCCAGTTCTTGAAATTCAATTTAGTAGCACGGGACGAAAGGATTCAATTTAGTAATAAGAAAACAATCCAGCAACTATAACATCAAAATTCAAAAGTTTGCAGGCACATGATAGCGTTTCAAAATAGCTACGTACGGTTTTTGAATTTATCATTATATCTTGATAATCAATAACCTTATCCTAACTATTCACCTTTTCTAACTAGTCCAAATCCATAATTAATAAACCTAGATAATATTGGGCAACCTCTTATTCTTCATATCCTCACCATAATAATATATGTAGAATCGAGAAGTCAAGGTGAGTGAATAGACAACTATATGCAAATGAACTTTTCATATAAATCAAAACATATTAGTAATAATAAGAGATAATAAACAGAAGTAAGTAAATAAAGAACACCAAATGTATGTAGTACGGCTATCCTATGCCTACATCCACAACTCGAAAACAACAAAGAAAAACCCTACTACGAAATGATCTCCTTTCATAATACTAGGTGAAGATGCCCTTTACACCACTACTCTCAACCATTCCTCCACTAGGTTTTATTTACCTAGTTAACATGGTCACTAAGAGCCATACCCAAGTTTAGATTCACCCATAGATCTTTCTTTATTTGTGAGAGAGCTCATAAAGTGCACACTTGTTCCTCACCAAAAACACAAGGTCGCACTCTTTCTTGACCAAGAAGAACAAAAAATTGCACAAAAAGATCTCTCTTTCCCCACTAAGAAGAAAACAAGAGATCAAAGAAGGAAAATCGATTATAGCACTATGACATATAGACTATCTTTGAATTACAGTGCCAGCTATCTAGGTCACAATAAGTAATCTAGATTATAGGAATACCCACTCACAACACACAGAATAGAAGGCGTCATCCATAATAAATAAAAAAAAGATATATGCATTTTACTACTAACAAATTATCCGGAAAATGGTGAGTTGGAGATTATGAATCCCACCTTATGAGATGCGGGGCCACACGGTCCCAGTAAATTGCAGAAACCCAAGCAAATAAACAAAGAAAAATACTTGTTATCATAGCCAAAAAATTACAAGGCCCACAAACAAATTTCAAAAGCAATAGCCAATTTGTAACTTCTGCCCACAACTCAAACCAATTGACAATGTACTATAACTAGAGATTACAAATACCCAAAACTTGGAACTCGCTATTTTTTTTAAATCAACTCGAAATCAGTTAGAAATCTTTAAATCAAATCATGAGCTAAAGCTTTTGGCTTGAAGTTGATTTGAGTCAATTTCGAGTTGGCCCAGCTTCCTTAAAATATGATACGAGATGACTCGAAATTGCATGTATAACATAAATTATATATATATATATATATAATATACATCTGAAATGCTTTCCTATGTAAATTGATAGTGTTGTAGTAGAGAAAAAAAAATGATATTTACAATTTGTTTTCCCTAAGACCAGAAATCAAATCTTTTTAGATCCAAAATATGCATATATGTTTTTAACGTAGTGAGTCGGCTCGCATTAAGATTCGACTAGGCTCAGAATTGAATAGACTTGTTGGCTCAAATTATGTCCGATTTTGGTTTTGGATTAATTTTCAATTTTGGGTTGTTTTTGGCGTGCTCAAAATCGGCCTGATAACAACCTTAACTATAACAAAATAACATCATAAAAAGTGTGTTGCCAAAGAAATAACCTGAGAACCATGTTGATCACAAATTACTAAGCGGGGAACAGGAAATCGCTCCTTCCTGATTGCCTCAGCATCATCACGCGGTGCTTGCAGCAACAGAGCAAATGTCTGTTAGAATACACAAGTTAAAATTAGAATGAGTCTCAAGGAGCACAATAACAAATATGAATAGAAATATACTTATAAATAAAAGGATATCAAAATATGGAAATACAAGTAATAGTTACAAATATCAACTAAATGCATCGATTTAATGCCAAAAGAATCATCAATAGCACTACATTAACTATTTAGGGCAGGCTCATGAATTGGTTTGACCAACTTACTCAACTTGTATAATCTCCAATTATTTTGACCAACCCCTCTTTATTCCTACTTCTTGAACAAAATATTATCTACCCATGTGTGTTGTGTATCTACCACTCTTTGTACTGCATGCTCGTACTATTGTCTACAATCTTATCTTCAATAGAGTAAATCTCAAGTACTTCAATGAATCATTTTCTTATCTCATCATTATCATTTGCGTAACACAATTTGTTGTCATCAGAAATCATTCAGAGACATAAAATTAGCTTTAAGCTTTTTCTTCAAGCAACTTGCATCACAGAACTCTAGAAACATGTATCCATTGACGACCCACCATTAACTGTGCTGATGATGTCTTCATCTATATCAGCATCTCTTTGAATAAAAGAACATATATACAAAAAATTATTACACTAGGTATGAATGAAATAACAATGGAGTCCAATATTCATCCGTGAAAGACCTTTGCAGAAAATCAAGCAACCACCTTCAACAATCTTATTTTGGTAAAAAAACAATTGGGAGGTTACACAAGTCACACAAACAAATATCTTATTTACATATTAAATACCCAACCCTTACCATTTACTAATATAGCATTAACAAAATAACAAAACTCACAAAACTAAGACTGATGTTACTGTTAGTTAACTCTTCCTAATCATAGTAGAAACATTACCATTAACTATAGTAAAAGCCTGAATTTGCCATAGGTAGACACCTGCCATTATAGGTAGACACCTGCCACTTATCATAGTTCCCTCTCGCCTACCCACCCCACCATTGGCCTTTGCCCCATTGCCTTCCACAATGCCACATCAGTTGCTGCAACAAATAGGGCAAGTAGCATGGAGAACATGACTCCATATATCTTGGCTCAAGGTATAATATTTGGATAAAGACGTACAATTGTGGCCTGCTTTATGATACATTGCCACATTGAAGAACGAAAGAAGAAACAAGGCGCGAAAATGAGAAGTAATTAAGCATTGACGTGGAAAGGAAATAAAGAATGATTTTGTTCTGCGATTTGTAGTTAAAAATACACAGTAACGAGCATCACAAGTCTTCCTCATCCTCCAACACTAGAGGCTAAAAATGAACTTTGTCCGACCCTAACTACTTGAACAACAAGATTATTACCGCCAGTGCCGTTGGAGGGCCTAATGGCAGGTTTTGTAAATTTGGAAGCGCTTGGCATAAAGGAATATTCTGAGGAAAATAACATATATGCTGATAGTTGTCATATCATCATATAGAGTTCTAATCTTGTCAAATTTTATATTTCTTATAATTTATTTTGAATAATACGATTTAGGCGTTTAATATATAAATAAAGTGTTTGTTTGTGTTATGCATGCAATTTCCCCAACTATTTTTTGTTAATAAATTCTAGCTAAAGTTTTTGATATTCCATTTCAAAGAATTGGGCCATGTTTTTTATCCCTAATTTAAGTTTCATACTCTCCTCACAATAAACAACATGTAGCATGAAAAGGAGAAAGGAATTAAAACTTTGAATGTCTCCCTAAAATTTCCAGAAAAACAATAGCATCCTTTATAAGATATACTGTGACATGGAAAAAATCAAAAACTTAACGCCATGAACGTCTTACCTCATGTCCAGCTTGATTTTGGTAGCCAGCATTTCGCCACTGTGCTATACTGATTCCATGAAAAACTACAACAGTAAAGTATGAGTCCAAAAGAAGTATCTTGTCAGCAGCAATGGCAGTTACATCTAAGAGGGTAGGTTCTGGCACGGAATGGAAAGAATAGGATATAAGAGATGGCTGAATCATCACAACAGAGTTGGAAACATTCTCTCTATTCAATATCATTCTGAAGTAGGCAGTTTCATCTGGACTGTTATTAAAAACCTGCAATTATAGAATAAAAGGATAATTGGAACTTTTAAATATCCCAAAAAGTTTGCATAATGATTATTTGAATGTTTATGTAGATAGTATACAATATACCTGAACAAACTGAGATCGCCTCAAATGGAACATGAACTGAGGGAATATAGAGAAACGTGGGGATAAGCTGAATGAGGATGGACTTTCTTTTTGATAATCTCCAAATTTAGAGCACAATCGGATCAATGATCTATCAAGCCATCTAATTGGGTCGAAATCAGCCTGCAATGAACATTGCCAAAATTATGATTTCTTCCAAAAAGATAAACTTGAAAGGGAAAAAAATGAAAAACAATCTCTAATCCTTTGTATAGCCACAATGACTAGAATTACATGCTCTCGAAAAGATATCTTGTCAAGGATGTCTAAAATTACAACTACTCAACAAATATTGAAATATTGACCCTTGTAACCCTATTTAGGATATTGTTTAGTGAAAATCTCATACAACCGTATTATATCGTAATTTTTTCACCAGTGGAAACTTAAAAAACACTTTTCAATTGAATTAACTATGTAAGGTAAATCCCTAGTGAATTAAAACTCTAAATTCTATTACGACGAAATCATCCTTTAACATCTATCATTTCAATCTATGTATCTTTTAAGTTGTTTTAATCCATCTTTATGATTTCTAACTCAACCCTTTGTCCATGTTTCTCATCGGACATCAAAAACACATTTTTAGGAATTTCTAAAGTATGAAAAAAATTGCTAGATAGACTTAATACTAGTTAATATCAGATGGGCAAAAAAAATCTTAAAAAAATTTGATGTACAAATAGACAAATATATGGCCTCCGTGTGATGTAGCAAAAAAAATATAAAATGCCTAATGAGAATTTTTTATTCTATTTGCTACTCTACCTCATTGGGCTTGGTCGGATTTGACAAAGCTAACAACAAAGTTATTAAAAAATGAGAAGCTTGCTTCACTGAACATCTTTCACTAAACAACTTTTAAACCTTTTCTAGTTCGAAATGGAATTTTTTTTTTTAATGTCAATCCACCCATCCAACTTACCTTGGTAGCTAGTATATAACCCTCCAGGGGTTCCATATGATCAACATTAGACTCGACTTGTTAGATGTTATGGAAGTTCAACAAGCGTCATGCCAAATATCCCTACCATTTCATGCTCTTCCACTATGGCCAATATTAGTTCACCTAGCACTAGAAGCTTTCCAAGGAATTTATGGTGCAAGAGCATATTAGTCGAGATAGTGTCGTCGACATGGTCTTCGTGTCCGAGTAAAAATCGACATATTAGTTTGCCTTTTTATTTGATTCACATGTATTTGGGCTTTATAATGTAGGTGGGAAAGCCCTACTTTGTGTCTTGTATATGTATTTGGGTCAATGTAAGTTGGATTCAAATTAGTGGGATTGAAGTAAATCGGGTCAAACTGGAGTCGATTTAGTTAATTTGATTCAAAAGAGGATTGATTTGTGATGGAACATTAAATAGAAGTCAAAGTTGAGATTTGCCTTTTAATTGTTTATCCTAAAAACAAGTTCGTTTCACTCTGCTGAATAAAGATTTAATGTTGTTGTAAATAGAGGAACCATAATGCAAAATAGCCATAAAAACTGATCTTTAAATCCATAATTTTGGACAGATCGGGCATGATTTCATTCAGAGATGTTCACTTGGTTCGCTGACTCGGGCCATGATTTTTCAACGCAGCCCTGATCATGTCCTGACTAATGTAGTTTTCTAACTCAACCATAATTTCGGCCGAAGCTCGCCGAGTTTGGCCATGTCGCTGGCCCTCCATGATGCCGCTAGAGTTGCGCACAACTTGCCACGACCTCACCATGATGCACGACGATGTCCACAACAGCCCACGTCCATCCAAGCCGCACGTTTTCCAGGTCGTTCGAATGCAGGCAAAGGATAACTGGCCTTGATCATCTTCCCATAAAGTACATGGTTGCTGATAGTTATGGATGCTGTTAATGTTTGAGCATACCATAAGATCAAGTTGAAAGAAGATGTCTTCTTCCTTGCAGGCTAATTTTGGCACAAGGGTGTTGACTCGGCTGGGAGCTACAGAGGGGCTGCAATAGCCATTTCACTGAAGCTTAGGGTGAATAAAACTTCTATCTATATCGTTTGTTAATCTATTTGTTTAGCTCTAGATTCTCCAGTCGATTGCTCTAACGAAGGCTTGTTATTTGTCCAGATTCTGGTTGTGTTGCTGAAGTTAAGCTTTGTTTGTGTTTAAATTGCTAGACTGATTTCCTGATTCCACTCTGTTTCTGGTTCATTGGACATTACTTGAGCTATATTTATGAGCCACCTAAGCTTAATTGATCATGAAATTCCTACTAAGTTCTCTCTATACGGCTTTACTGTTCTGTCCAAATGCTTAATCTACCTCTATATTGTGAGTTTGCTGGTAGGAACCAAAGCTGAACTGAAACTAATTTACCAACTGTTTTCTTTGATATGAATTGAAACCTGAATAAATCAAGTTCCTCCTTGAGTAACTATTTTATTTAGCTGAAATGAACTCTGGATTTAAATCCATTTCCTTATTAGCTTCCTGAATGCTACTTAAACTGGATCTCCAATAACTGATAAAGTTGTATGTTATTGATGCCGGACCTTTAAATTGATCTCCAATTTTATGTTATTTCCAACTATAAGTATGATAATGCATTTTCCTTTGATCTTGAATGGTTTCTAGTCTTAATTGCATAAGTTTTGTAGATTTATGTAGACCATTATTAAATTTCTCTGAGTCTTTCATGAAAACTTATGTAGATCTACAAGTTAGAATAATTAACTGGTTATCTAGTTTGATATCCACTTAACATTGCATGTCATCATGTAATTTTTACTTCTTGTATTAGGGCGAATAGTTTCATGACTAGGCCATTTGGTTCATTAGATTCCTTTCACATATAAAATTAAGTAGGACCCTCTTATTTGGTAGAATAAGAATCACATTAACGACCCCTTGCTGCATCAATTTAGTATTAAAGCTGATCAGATTTAGAATATATAAGGTCTTTCGCTTCTCAGGCTGCATCAATTCCAATGTCACTAGACTTAGATTTTCAAAAACATACAACTTAATAAAAACAATTATTCCAAGAAATCACAGGTCATATTTTAGACATTTCACAAAACCAACTAAATCATCAAACTAGAAGTAAAAAAAAAACATTAAACTATGAATGCTACGAGGGTATGTGTAACCTTTTGACAAGGATGTTTTAAACTATGCACAAAAAGATGAAGCCGCTCTAAAGAGAAAATAACACAGTTCATGCTATTGTTTTGAGAAACAGTGAAGGAAACATCAAACAACATGTCAAAGTAAAATTATTGTTTTTCGAGATTCTCTGAGTCTTCTAGAACACTTATTCAAAACTGATGAGAAAGCCCCTCCTTGTAGAATAGACAAAGCAGTACTTCCTTAGGATCCAAAGATGTCTCCCCGAAAACTGCTCCCTTTAAGGACTTCCTCATATGAGAATCTCCCATCCTCATTTGTAGGTTTCCTTCGTCGAGGTTTCAAACCTCAGTTTTGATTTTTTATCGAAGATTCACTTTGTCGACGATTCAAATCTTATATTTGCTAATCTTTGTCAAGGAGACCTTTCTTTGACAATGGTTCTTCGTCAATGGGCGATGACCTTCTCAAAGACTTTCTTTAAGAATGACTTTTTCGAGAAGCCTTTTTTTGACAAGACTTCTCAACTTTTTGTTCATCTTCCTCGATAATAATGTTTGATACCGAAGAGTTCATTAATGAAAATTATTACATAAGCTCTTGAATGCCACACCTCTCAATTAAAGAAATTGCCAATAAATAAAATTCAGCATAGCAAAATGGACACCAAGAATTATTTGCAAAATAAAACAGGGAAGTCAAATTATCTAAAAAAACATTTACTGGAACAGGCACAAATATTGCAGTACCTCTGTTTCCATTTTGAAGGATACTAGGCGCGTCATTACTGCTGCACCTGTTTCTTGATCAAACCCAGCTATTAAATCCTGTATAAAAATAGGAAGGATTCTCAGGTACAACTGTGATCCCATAATTAATTTTTTAAACACAAAAATGCAATCATCAATTGCTATTAAATAATTAAAATTCTTCACATTCCCATTACAGCCAATACAACAATTCAACATTATCCTAAAGCCCAATAAAAAGTATGAGATATCGGCACATACAATTGAATGAGCTGCAAACACTAACAAAAAACTAAAAACAGTAACTTAAATACAACAATACATAACAACAATGAAATTTTGAATTTACATCACAGTGATCTCTATTGTAAATACCATTTACAACATTTTGTTCTGTTATGAATATGTGTAACAACCATCATAGAGAGAGAGAGAGAGAGAGAGAGAGAGTGGAGCAGAGGTGTCAGGTAAGACAATAAAGAAAGAGACAGAGACCAGTGAAAACATCTTAAACTCTACCACTCAAATTTCCCACCCTAATCTTATACCCGGTTACATCACTCCCTCCTTCCTACCACCCCCCCATCCTCCATACATTCTACATAATAACCCATAGTCCCCATCTTAAATACTCCCCCACCTACCTTCTCTCATACTACCTTATACCATATACTCCACCATCACTGCTGTCTGCCTTGCTCCTTCTCTCAATTTCTCCCCTCATATTCCCTCTCGCTTTCCTAGCAAAGCGGCATTCTTACTATTGCAATCGTCAAGTATCCATTTATGTTCAGACCATGAACACTATCCATAACCATTCAAATTATGTCAAACTACTCCGGCTATCATATAGTTACTGTGTTTTCAAATCATCTGAACCAAATACATAGATAAAACTTTAGGGCAGCTACTAGGGCTTTGTCCAGTGAATAGTTGTAGCTAAACTACTCATACAACAAATAAAAAGAAGAGATGATCTAGAAACTTGCCTGGGAACTTCCAGGTCCAGCAACCCATCTTCTAGAAAGTGTCGTAACACGTAGCCTCATATGGCCATCATTATGCTGGTAGCTGCAACAGGGTGTTTATAGTCTGTCAGATTATCACCAGAGGACAGAAGCATACAAGAAATTAAAAGCATTGAAAATGGTTCATTATCAAAAATTAACAGCAAACATACTAAGTTAAAAACTGGAAGTAAAATTGATTGTTTGTGGATTGACCAACTGCATCTGGTCCATCTTTCCTTGCTATGTCAAACACTATACACAAAGATGTCTTTTTATCGAGACCACACATTTTCCAAGCACTTGTGTTTCCCTGACCAACAACAGTTTCGGAACTCAAAGGACCTTTCTGCATTAAGCACCAACAAAGGGCAAGTTCATGACTAGAAGCAATCATCTAGAAATTAAACCAGCATACCTTCTCAAGAGAAGCACAAGGACCTATGATACCTTGAACCTTCACATCTTTTGAGCAGTTGATTTCAAAAACACCACTGCAAACATGTAGAAATCAACAGGTAACTTCTCAGTGCACTGAAAATGGATAACTAAAAGTCGGAAAAAAAAGGATAGCTAAAGTAAAATGAGAAACTGATACACATCAAATTTTAAATTATCGAGGATGGAATATGAGCATCAATATTATATCACATGCTTGAATCAGGTCATCCCCCATTGATACAGCACAACTGGAAGCCAGTAAACTAGACACACTTCTAAGATCACGCAATTCCTTTTGCATCATGATCTTATGTATCCAATTTCAAAGGAACTGCACAGGACTTCAAAGTTGTAAGCCCCACCTAAAAGTTCCCTAAATGTTACAGATCATCAAAGTCGGGCATGCCACCAAATTAGAATATGGCTGAGGGTGAACATAACTTGACCAAATAAATTATTGCTACATAGCAATGGTCAGTGTTAGATTTTTATGACCAAGGACCTTCACTTTCATCCCCAGTAAGATATCTGTTTCAACAAGCCCAACAAAAAGATCAGAGAATTGACAGCAGTGAAATACATTTTGGGTATGGATAAGTTTCTGACGTATGAAAAACACACTATTAATGCAAAGTGCATTTATCATGCCATCACTCAGAAAAAAGTACATTTATCATAACGGAAACATGTATATACAGCAAAAATGCCAAGCATCTTTATCACCCAAAAATTGAATGTTCAACGTACTCAAGAATAAACATAAGTTATGAATCTCACAAGTGGGCATTACATTATACTAATAAAAAAACGTGGATACCATGAGGTTCTCTGCATAAAGTGGTTATTAATGATACGTCTTAAGAACTATGCAAACCCCAAGGAATGAATTACTTCCCTAGTAATTAAAAGAATACAAAAACCAGTTATTCAAGAGGAAATGGAAAACAAAGAAGCACCACTTTTCAAAGAAAAAAAACTTTTCATTGAAAACAAAGCAAGCAGGCATTATGAGTGTAATAACTCCATTATGCATAAAAATAGCTTGTAATATGAATAAAAATAAAAATTAAAGGATGGGTATGGATATGTTTTAACAGAACTTTTCCATATAAGCATAAGGAGAGCAGAACAAGTTCTTACTTGAATGACAAACCAAGGTCATAGTCACTTGTCAGGAAAATGCGCCTTAAAGAATCTTTAAAAACAGAATGGCCAAAGCTCTCTGCTAACACAACTATTCCTCCACTCCTTTCAACAGCAACTTTAAGTTCTGCAATACCTACCTAGAAAAATACAGCATAAACTTTACATTCCAGTTCAAGGTTAACACTCAAAAGCGCAAAGCACATATTAAAAAAAAGAAAGAAGACAAAAAAGAATACTTTCATCATGTAAAAACTTTATGGAAATCAAGACCATTCAATAAAAATTTACTGAAATCAAGATGACAGACCTTTTCACATTCAAAATGGCCAATGACCAAAATTAATTCAGCAAACAATTGATGCAAAACAAAAATCCAAGAAAAGCATCATGAAAAAAGTGCAATGTACTACTAACATAGAGTCACAATCCGACCAGATCCCATGTGAAACATAAGCACCCATCAAAAAGCCTTAGGTCAAAAAAGGCAATCCATTAATAAACACCCATTCACATGGTGGGCAACAAGACGGTGCAACTGTCTATATCAGCCTTAGAGAAGCCTTGTCAACTGTCAAATTCAGTTTCCTAATCTATAGAAATTTGATTATGCATTTAGTTCCAAATAAAGCGATTTCCTGATTTACCAAAATCCAATTAGTCTATTTCCCGTTTTTCATTAAGAAATTTCTCTTGCTGGTATTTGATAGGGATTCCTTTTAAGTCTGGGCTCTCTAGTTACAAACACACACACACACACATATAAATATGTATGTATGTATGTATGTATATATCAGTGTTTGTGTCTGTGTGTGTGTGCTCCAAAGTTCAAATTTAATTGAGAAGAATATTACCACAATTCCTTCATGGAATTAGAGCCCTCCCTCCCTCCCTCTTTCCTCCTCTCTGAACCGCTTATAATACCCAAACGTTTTTCCTGCCAATGCCGGTAGGAAGGAAAGCTCAAGCTCAGAGATTGAGTCTACCCCAGAAGCAGTCTCAATAGCAGCAACACTGGAGTGATCATGGGGACAATTCTACCAATCACTGAACACAAACTCAATGGGTAAAATTTCAACCAATGGGCACAATCTGTTCAGATTTTCATTTGCAGGAAAGCCAAGGATGAGTATCTCCCCAGAGCTGTCGTTCAATCAAGAGATGATCAATGATTAAAAACTTGGAAACTGAAAAATAGCTAGGTGATGTTATGTTTACTGAACTTCGTGACAAGCAATGCAGGAGAGAATTTCATGCACAACAACAAAATGAAAGAAATATAGGATGCGGCTAGAGAGACCTCCATTGCGGATGACACATGCACCATCTTTGAGATCAAAAGCATTATTCATAACCCACGGCAAGGTGAGTCCACAGTCATTAGTATTTCAAAACCCTCACACAATAATGTCATGCTGGCAGCAACTCGACATCTTTGAAGATATGGAATGGAGATGCCTTGATGATAGCAAGCAGTACAAAATAAATGTAAAGAAAATAACTGTAAAGAAATGATTACCAAAGGGAAGACTAATGGGATACAAATGATTTTTTTCAATTAATCACAATACCATGGGAGTGTGAACAAATTTAAAGTTCGATTCCTAATTCTGTCGTCCATTATAAGGAAACAGTTGCACTGGTAGCCAAGCTCAATTCTGTCAGAGTTCTCTCATTCCTGGCGATGAATCTAGACTAGCCATGTAACAGCTCAACATTAAAATGCATTCTGCAATGATGAGCTTGAAGAGGTGTATATAAAGATACCACCGATGTCTGAAACAAGGGAATGTCTGGAAAGTGTGCAGACTTCAAATATCTTTATATAGGCCTACGAAATCATCCCACACTTGGTTTGATATGCTGGCTCAAGATGTGAAGAAGTATGATTTCTCTTAATATCAGACTGACCACACTATAACTGACACTCAGTAAAAGGTAAAAGGGCTCTCTTCATTGTCTATGTCAATGATATTATAATCATTGGCAACAATGACAGATATAAGGGAACTAAAGATATTGAGATGTGAATTTGAAATTAAGGATCTAAGAAAACTCCAATACTTCCTAGGCATGGAAGTGGCTCGAAAAAGAGATGGAATTTTGCGTCTCAAAAAAAAATAAGCACCAAATCTTACTTAAGGAGACTGGTATGTTGGAATGTTGGTCAGCTGCTCCATTTGAGAAATATGTATTGGATTTACTTAAGGAGACTGCTCCAATGGAACATGCTTACAAAAGTGACACCAATCAAAAAAACTTTCCAACTGATAGAGGAATGTACCAAACTAATTTATTTGGCACACTAGGCTAGATATTGGACTCTCAATTAACATGGTTAGTCAATATATAAACGAACCCTTCAAAAGTCACATAAAAGTTGTTTATCGAATTTTATAGTCTCTTAAGAAAAACCTAGGCAAAGAGATACACTTTAAGTGAAGTACCAATAAAGATGTTGAAATATATACAGTGTTGACTGGGTTGGCTCAGTAATTGATCCCAAATCTACTATTGGATATTGCAAGTCTGATATGTGGGGAAATCTAGTTACTGGAGAAGTAAGAAGTAGTTAGTTGTGGCTAAGCAGTGTAGAAGCTGATTCATTTCTAAGGCTCAGGGTATTTGTAAAAGAATTTGGCTTGAAAGAATGCTTAGGGAACTAAGAATCTCTTCCAGTCACTCCATGAAACTATTGTGTGGCAACAAAGCAGCCATAAGCGTTGCATAGAATCCAATAAACCATGATAGAACCAAACACAAAAGAGAATATTGAAGGTGGTGTGTTAAAGCTCCTATATGTTCCTTCAGGTTAGCCGACAATACATAGCCTGACCAAGGCACTTCAATGGAGAACTTTCAAGAACCTAAAATCCAAGCAGGGCATGACATTTACCAAACAGAAGGGGAAGTGTCAAATTCCATTTTCTAAACTGCAGAGATTGATCATGTATTTAATTCCAAACAAAGGTTCTTGATTTACCAAAATCCCATTAAATTAGGTCTATTACCTGTTTTAGATTAGGAAATTTCCCTTGCCTTCTGATTTTCTTTTATTATCTATGCTAGAGGGATTACAGGTGTGAATGCCTTTTTAGCTCAAGCTCTCTATGGTGTAGGTAAATGGGTAGAAACCTAGATTCCAGATGTGATACTAAACCATTTGTTGAATGAAATGCTGGTATTTAAAACTCCCTCCAACAATTCGAGGAAACTAGCTCTAGTATAGTGAAATATAATCAAATCCCAATCATCAACAAGAAGTCCATAAAACCTAGGATTAATTTCAGCAAAGAGACAGCACAACCAAGCATTAATTAGCAATTAGAAACTTGGAAATGAAATAAGATTCTCAGATTTTAAACAAAATTTCAATGAGCCGTTTCTTCAAAGTTCAAACATATCCAACTAATTTCAAAGTGCATTAACCAACTAATTTGAAATGTGACATTTCCAACTAAGATTAATGGAAGACAAAGGACTATTTGAGGAAATTAAGAACTCCACACTCCAAAATAGTAAGAACTCAAGGACAAACTACCAAAACGCTGCCCAAAAACACATGACCAAAAATTAAGTGTTAAAAATGGGATTAAAAACAAGAGCTAATAAAAGGTTTTAATCTCAGCAATGTTACCCGCACAAAGTATAGGAAATTTGAGTAGAAATAAGGCTAATTAGTTCAACTAAAAAGATAAGTTTCAGCCCAACTAAGAACAAGGAAATTGGATTAGATTCACCATGGAAAAACCTAAAACTAGATGGGAAACAAAGCTGGAATAAAGAGCCAAAAACAGAGATAACAAGGACTCAAATCCTTCAATCAAGGAAGATTGAGCCTTAAACCCTTGGGAAGCTATGCTTGATCCCCTCTTCCATGGCTCGTCTAGATTTGCTTAAGTTTTGAAGAAGCTGAGAATTCTTCTAGCAACGTGTGCTGCTGGAATATGCTGAAAATAATGCTATCTAATCACCCCTAAGCTGTACTGTAGCCTGTCTTTATATTAGCAATGAAGGGTTACATCAAGTGTAAATTAGCCTGTCTTTACCCCTTCTTCCCTCATATCAAGTGTAAATTACAATATTGTTAGGTTTTCACCCCTATTTTACACTCCATTACATTTTTGTCCTTACTACAATTTCTCTCATGAAAAAAGGTATCCCCAGAAAATCAAATAAATTGCAAATAGTAATGAGCTTAGAATATCACAATGAAATGTTAGACACCACATCGATGACGAAGGTAGTATCTATGATGCCCTATAAAACTTAAGCTATATATGTATGCAAACTCCAAAATTAAAATTCAATTAAGAAGAGTGTTTCCTTAACTCCAACAACAAAATGCCATCTTCAATATTTTATTATTTGCATATATGCCATGAAAATGTTAAAATTCAACAAAAGTGTCATCTTTAATAAAAGCTACTTCAACTAAGGTTAGCGGTGAGTTGCGAGTCCCAATGGAGACTATCTTAGGTGATATTTATTGTACCTAAGGCAGTTTTAATGAAATATATATAAATAGAAATATTGGTATATAAATTACATGTTGTCTTGCATGTGTACAAATCTCCCTTTAGATATTTACCTAGAGTTGGGGGACATGACTTGAAAGAGGAGAACAACTTAAAATCTCCTATCATTTTAATAGATCACAAACGGCATCAAGGCTAAAAACAAGCAGAAATTGTTATTGCAACTTAAAACAAAACCTTAATAATGATTGATAAGTAGTAAAATATAAAAATGGCGACCATTTTCAATAATTATTTTCCGAATAAAAAATATATCTTGACAACAGAAAAGTTTGCTTTCTTATTATTCTTCGGAATTTTGCAGTAAAAGGTGTTTTGAGTTATATTTTGGCATGTGTATCAAACAAATGAGTTCTCCCGATTCTAATCCCAAAACAATGTACTTAAATTATTATCTATCTACTAATAGACCAATGAGGCCGTACTGAATTTTATATTCAGGGAAAACTAAATTTTTTATTTATTCATACTTCCATATGCCAACAACATTATTAAAGTGTCACTGATATCCCATTTTTGAATAGTTGTTAGAATTTGATGAAAAGAGCTACAAATTTAAGTATAAAAACCCATAAAATTTTATAAAATGGTAGTAATAACAATTAAACGATTGAAGCAAAACACAGACCTGATCAAGTGCACAAGCAAATAAGTCAAGGACATGGCCTTGATGAACAAGCTGTTTTGAGAGCCCCTCATAGAATTTGAGAGCCTTGTTATAAAATGGAGCACCACCTTTGTCTAAATCCTTATGAGAACGAATCGGCTCAGATAGATTCTTCGACACAATCTGTCAGGTATTAAATACAATTAATTTAGCTTTAAGACTTGGACAAGGAGCAAAAGGACAAAAATGAAACATGAAGTGAATTATAGCAAATTTAATAAAGTTATTACTTCATGCAATGATAATATCTTTATCTTCAAATTTTAAAAAATTGGCACCATACAAGATTAACTATAAGTGCACACTATCAAGAAAAGAGAATAACATGTGATTGGAGCACATGAAAAATCATTTAATGAACTTACAGAGCCAGGTCCCTCTGTTGATGGGCCACCAACAAAGGCCATAATTCTTGCACCAGAACCAGGAACACAAACCCCTAACAAACTGGCTGCCACACTCAACGCAGTACTGGTACACCTTAATGCTCGTTGATCTGTAGCAACCGGCCAAGGGTCTTTTTGAAGCTCCTCCAAAACCTAGAAGTTGTACATGCATGTCGAATATGATCCATAAAATTGAAATATCAGGAGGCCAACCAAAGTAAAATTCAATAAAAAGCAACCAGATAGGGTATCTAACAAAGGTTCCACAAGGAGAGAAAATATTCTATGAACTAAGTAGCTCTATAACTGATAATGCAGTACAAAGAAACGATGTTCATGATACGTAAGTGTCAGTATTTCTAAGAAGACTTGTTTCGAACTTGAATTACTATAAAAATAATAAAAGAATGACTCATATCAAGGAATTATGAGGAACAAGCACATCCGCCCTCAAAATCTATAATTCTATCTGTGAAGAGACTTCAGTCCCGTTGCAAAGGCCTCCATAGTATCTGACATGAAATCTGTACGTCTTGTCATCTACCATTTGAAGAAGCACACCTGCCCTCAAAATCTATAATTCTATCAGTGAAAGAGACTTCGGTTCCATTACAAAGGCATCCACAATATATGACATGAAATCTGTACATCTTATCATATACTTTGTCTAAATGAATACTGGAATTACATACAAAAAAGGAATGCAAGTGGAATAAAATCAGATGTATAATTGAGAACATTTCAATACTTAACTGAATTCAATACAAATTCACACTCTGCTGCAGGCAAGAGAAATCTGGCAATGCTCTCTGTTGAGAGTCCATCTCTGGCACCAGCTACCACCCCCACAGCTGGCCTTGGCTTTCCAGCAAAAAAGTTCATCTGCTCAAGAATTTGATCCTTGGTCATCTCTTTGGATCCTTTAAAAATGTACGATTTTGGTATCTGCCCAAAACCTAACTCATGAACCTGCATAAATATGATAAATAAATACAAACCATATCATCTTTAACAGAGATACACAAACAGAATGATAAGAACTTCTTTAACAGAGATACACAAACCTGCACATAGGTTCCAAAGGTGATAAGACCAACAAGTGATTTCTCTGGCAGCAACTCAATAGCCTGTGCTATAGCGGATTTCAAGTACCCAATTTCTTCCTCGATTACACATGTGTCAACTACGAAAAGGAATACCGGAGGCACTGTCGGACCTATACCGGGTGATGAATCATACTCGATAGTTGTACACTGAGGAAAGAGCTCAGCAGGGAGATTGTCCTCAGAAATAGAAGCATAGTGCTGGGGAAAATGGTTACGCTGGAAGCAAAACGGGCATATCCAAATTTTAGAAGCGTAGTCAACGATGGAGAAAGGGTTAAGAATTGCACGACAGATTCGGCAACGAAGTGCAGCGTATGGAAGAACATGAACACTTGGGATGGGCTTGAGCGGTGTGTAGATGCAAGCTGCAGGTATGACGCAACCCTCTGCCTCCTGCTTCGTTCCAGGAAAAACATTCCAAGTCATTCTCACGCCATCCTGTGCCTCAAGATCAAGAAATTCAGCCATTGCCGCCCAGGAAGATTGACCTCTGCTTCTGGTATTTCAGGTATACCCCTAGAATACTCACGCAAACTTCAGACAGCTATGGTTTGCTGATCTGCAAAAATCCCCACACGCTATTCCTAATTAGAATCACTGAAAACACAGAACAAGACCATAATAAGAGACTAACACATCGAAAAATCCGACTTACAATAATGACAAGACGTTCAATACTTCCAAGTTAATATAGATATGAGACACAGCATAAACAGAAGAGCAATCTTGAATCCTATAGAATCCTACGGACACTCTTCCCTCTCTCAACACCACTGTAGACGAGTGATCAGCCGAAGTTTACCTTCTACCAGACAAATCAATAGAAAATCCCCGGAGCTAATTGAATCGCAGAAAAGGTATATGCCTGTTTGCTGAAACGAAACGATCTGCTCTGCCAGGGTTTGCGATTGATTCTCCTTCTCCACACTACCAATTCCGTGTCAGGATAGGGGAGAATACAGCTAGTCAGTCCTTGCTCCGTCCTTAAATGGTGCTATCGCAGCTTCTCCGAGAAGAAAAACCCTAGTTTTGTGATGGCACGAGGGATTCTGGAATCTCCTGGCTCCCTTCTGCTGCCGATGGCCTTGTTTTTTCTTCCGTTAACGAGGATGGAATGAAAGTTATGAAACCGAAGTAGAACGATGCAAATTATTACTCAATCCTGGAGATCCGCTGTCTGCGACATTCAGCAAAAACCGAACAACTTGCCAGTTGTCAAGCGTAGGATGACGGAGATATTTTCATTTATAAGAAAATGGATAATTACATGCACGTTGCTATATTTCTTAGTTTTAAAATTTGGTTTTAGTTTTGTTTTTGCTAATAAATTGAATTTTTTTTTATGATTTTAATAGTTTTGATCATATGCATACTATAATACCTCATTTGTTCAAGCTTTTTTTGGAAAAAAATTATTTTACTTTTAAAATTTAATACGAAAAAAATTTATTTTGATATTAAAAAGTGTGTAAAATGTGAAATATTTTATAAATTAATATTCGTATTTGTATTGTTTGTAAAATAGAGTTAATTTTTTTATCAAAAAAAAAATAGAGTTAATTTTTATAGTTAAAATTTATGTTGAGTAAAAAAATTGTTTAAAATTAAATGCAATCTAAGAGTTTCGATCAAAATAAAATTGATAAGCTTTGAATCTATTTATATCGGAATTGAGTTCAAATTTTATCATTAAATTAATATCTGAGGGACAATTATATATACTAATAAAACGCACGTGCTATTCTACGTTAAGCTTCTATTATTTTTATATGAATTTTTTTTTAATAAACATCACGAAATACAATAAAATTTTAAGATTATAATATATATATATATATATATATAAGAAATAAAAGCTCAATTATTAAAAATTATCATTAAAAGATTAACATAATTTATTATTATAGAAGTAATTACTATAGGATAAGAGTTTTATGAACTTTCAATTAAAAAAGAAATCTTAAGTTGGCAAGTAGACAGATCCTAATATGAGAATATTTATCAATAAAATAATTAGCTATAGACAATTATAAGATAGCTAAATTGCTATTGATTACTTTTCATTTACTTGGTCTGCATTTAGTTAAAATAAATAGTATAATTGATAAAATCAACATCATAGAGAAACCACGTGAAAGCCAAAGAATACATGACTAATAAAATGTGAAATAAGATTTGTGTACTCTAGAGATAATTATTATCACATGCAAAAATGAAAAGAGAATTAATTAACAAAGCTGATATTAATAGTTAGAACAAAGCTAACAATAATAATTATAATTAACATATCCAGTACTGTTTGAAGGCTAACAATGATTATTATACTTACCGTAGCAAGTGTTTGAGAAAAAATAAAGGATTACATACATTGCATATTTTTCCTGTATTTTGTAATAAAGGGATGCTATAAAAAAATGGGTTAAGGAAAGTATGAAAGCAGTCCTTAAAACTATGCATTTGTAAACCATCAACAAACATCTCTATATATTGTAGAAATAGATATTAATGAAACAGAGTGAAGACTAAATTGACTCTAAAATATTTTAAATAGCTAAACACTAAAAAGTTAAGAGATGCAACTGTTACTTGATTCTCAAGTAAAAGTAAGGGAAGATATGTTAGTTTCTCATATGCATTTGTAAACCATAAAAAAATAATCTGCTGTCGTTCTATAAGCTCTTAACGTATTAGTTATTTTTCTTAGGTTTCACATCTGCTCCATCTCATAATTCTTTTCATCTATCATTCTATAAGTTTCTTCTTCCCAGTAAACCACAATCACCATTTATTATGAGAACTTCCAGCTAATTAAGTTTATAGTAAGTTTCAGCTAAATAAGTTTCTTCATCTGGTGAAAGCCTAATGAATATATCCGACTATTGACAAATAAATTTATTATGTAGACTATCAATTAAAAGGAAATCAAAACATCATATGTTATCAAATCACCATTGCCTCAATCCTTGATGTTTATGCTAGAATATCTAAAAAAGTAAAAATGAAATATAGCATATATAATTTTTCAAAATTAAACAAATATCTTGCAGAAGTGCATAATAAGTTGAAAACTTCAGGCCAATTATTTTGCAGACATCTAGATTGTTTTACACAGCATTCTGGTAGACCTGCATAAATGTGAGAAAGAAATATAAAAAAAAAATCATTTATTAAGTATTTAAAGAATTTTAAAAGTAATTTATATGAAGTAATATTTGAAGTTCTAGAAGTGATATATAAAATTAAGCAGAATACCTCTTCAGATTATTTTGCACAGCCTTTTTGGACTGAAATCATCTTCAATTGCTTCATCTTCGACTTCAATAATGGAACTTACACTTAATGTAATTCTGAGGCATATTCTGGTAACAAAATAGCATATTTTGGATATTCTGGGCATATTCTGGTAACAAAATAGCATATTCTGGATAATCAAGTTAACATAATCAGAACTTACACTAAATTAGTGAGTACAAAAATAGCATATTCTGGGGTCATAGTCTAAAATATGATAGCATGAACAGATAGAGAACCAAGAATGATAGCATGTTCTTACAAACTTTTCTGTTATAATTTATGGATAACCCAGTTTATTGAACAGATGGATCTCATATATTTATAAACATTATAAGCATCTACTTGGATAACAGTCATGCTATTGTACGTGCTAAATTATTTTTTACATTAATTATAGACATAATTATAGATAGTGTAAAATATAAAAATTAGAATATAATGTAAAATACCACAATAGTAGAACATTGTAAAAAAAAAAGATAACAAACTTTATTTGCAAATAAGACGCAAGAAAATTATTGGAATGGGAACACAAAAAGTTATTAGAGTTATCTAAATTGAGTTGAATACTGTATTGATTGGTATTGCTTTCTTTATTAAATTAATATACTTTTTGATTGGGAAAAAACCACTTTCACTACTCAAAAATAAAAAATACATTTCAAATTTTCTTTTAAAAAAAGTGTCATCCTTCATAACCAAAATAAATAGTTATCAACAATATCACACAGCATACGCCTCAGCTTGAATCTACTATTTTTTGTATTAAACAGGATAATAACCAAGAATTTGATCTAGAAATTAATTTTATCATTAGCAAAATAAATAGAAAAGATGATTACTTACTCACAATTATTACAAAGTATAGCATGTGCCAGATTTCAAAAACCAATTCCTCCTCCAAGCCTCCCTGTAGACCACCATAGCGTTGCAACTTGCTATTATGTATCTATTCACAAATATATCATAATCAACAACATTATTCAAGTTAGCTAGATATTTTCTTTATTTTTATTATCAATAATAACTTAATATAGTGACAACTATATTTTTTAAAATATTACTTCTTCATCTCGTAATCCCCAGAAAATTATACATTACTCTAAAGTATTGAATGGTAGCACGAATTACTTCTTCGCAGCAATTACTTGCTGCTGGAATGGCGAGTTGCTTTTGATGGGTGGAGAGCTTTTTCTGGGAAATTGAGGGGATCCCTAGAACTTTAGCTTGAAATTAAAACAAAATATCTTATTTACATATTTCACATGCAAATTTTATATTAACAGATAAATTACTTAAAGCTTATAGATGTTAGATTGATACTTATGTGAATTGAAATGATAAACCTAATTTAGTGTTTGTGTGATATTAGTTGAAGTATATCACAAACAAATTGGCAATTATTTTGAACAGTTGCAAATAATCTTATCTTCTAGGTATTTGATAATGATCAACGTGCCATTTGGTGTTCTCTGCACTGTAAATAAGAGTGTATCTATTAAAACACAGAAAGCTGAATCTCTTAATTAAGAACATAAAAGGTATCAACCTCAAATCATACGTCTTGTCATTTTCTATAGTAGAAAGCCCTAATGTAGTTTTGGCGATCAAGAAATATTTATCAAAGCTATTGAAGACTAAGCTGAGGAACTTATAAAGGAATGCAAGAAGATATGAAAAAGTTTAGAAGAGAATTATGAGTTATTGATACTTCTTTTTTCTCCCTCGCCTTGCACTATTTCTTGGAGCATAACATAATTCATCATGACTATAACTGAGAGTTGGTAGGTGGATGAACCAAAGACGTCCATCTCCCTTTTAAGAAAACCAAGATCAAATCATTAATAGGTGGGATTGGATCCCTCCTCGTCTTCCTCGTCTTCCTCGTAATCCTATCATAGATACATGATTACGATGATTACAAAGGTAGATTAATGTAATCATGCATCTATGATTTTTCATTACTGAATTAGCATGTGCATTGGATATGCATTTCTTTTAATAAGTAAATAAATATGTGTATGCGTACAACAATACGAAAATAAAGAAGAGCTCTTTTAATAAATTGAGCCAAATAAATGTAAAATTTCATTTAATAAAATTTCAGAAGAAAAGAATCTTACTCACCAAATTTACGAGTTAACTTACCAGAAAATAAGTAATTTTACTGATTTAGAATGTTTGTAGGCTCTTGTTCAAATATTACCCCATATTATCACAAAATGGAGTAGTAACACTAAAAATAAAACAGAAAACTTCATCTAATAGTATGAAATATAAAGTCACTTAACTTGATGTTCCAAAATAAATTCAAAAAAAATCTACAAATGTTAAATTAAGAAAACAAAGACTTATGCCTCTGTATGTTTTGTAAGGTTAACTTTAACTAATCTACAAATGGTTGAATAAGAAAAGTTTGACATAATGTTGTGTGAACAACCACTCTTGAGTTTCAAGAAAATACTGACTGTTGGCACATGACTGTAGAATAAAACAGGGCATGCAAATCAAGCAATATATAAAACAATGACCAATAAAAGTGATTGCAGACTACGAACAATATTTACTGCAATATACACCAACTATGTAAACAAAATACATGTTGCCAAATTGAATTGTAGATATTGCAACATAAGCAGAGTTGAGAAGGTAAGCCTACAGACCATATAAACCAGGCAACCAAAAATGCATGAGATTGAATTAATATAAGTCCTTAGAATAAGAAAAATTCGGGAACACATGAATTAATATAGGATATTGATGCAGCGCGGGGATCGATTTAGTCGAACCTAACGCTACCAATATTAAATTAGTGCCTAGATTTATATGTATATATTTTAATGACTAAATGCAAATAAAGAGGAGATTAAAACTAAGTTTTTCAAATTATATTAAATATAATTATTTGCATATTCACATACGAGTCATGAAATTACTTTGATGATTAAATTTTAATCCAAGCAAATTCAGGAAATTATTGCAAATAATACCTGGGG
>KZ451975.1:1050567-1211017 GCA_002786265.1 Apostasia shenzhenica | reverse complement strand
AAAAATATTTTATATAAATTTTAATATAAAAATATTATTTTTTTATATACTTAATAATTTTTAATAAAAAAATCAACTTTATTTCATATTTTACATTAAAATATTAACTTCAAAATATTAAAAAGTTAATATTTTGATTTAAAATATAAGAATAAAATTAATATTTTTATTAAAAATTATTAATCATGTAAAATAAAATAATAATTTTTTATATTAAATTTTATATAAAATAATTTAAAAATTTATTTATATTTTTTAAATTAATATCTTCATGCGAAACGGTAAGATAACTTGCGGTTAAAAAACTCGCCACGTTATAATTTTTTTTTGAACAAAACGTTATAAATTTTTGATAAGTTTTTTTTTTGATAAATTTATAATTTTTAATCAAACGCTCAAAAATGTGCCTGCGATTATTTCTCAAAATTGAAATTTCGAGATGGCAAATAAAACCCTAATTCTGCGGTCTCCCTCCCCTCCGCGCGGCAGAATCCAGTAACACGTCATCTATATATCCCGATCCATCGTTCTCCTATGACTACGGCTCTCTCGGTCAGACCCTTGCAGCTGTGGCGGAAATGGAAAGAGTGGCGCTCCTACGCTCCTTATCGTCATGCTCCACCACCGCTTGCCGGCGCCTCCTTTCCCGGCGGAGGGACAGGACTGGGTTCTTGTGCGCCAGAATGAATAGAAATAAAGAGAAGCTCCAGTTCTTATCTTGTCCGGCTACCGTCCGTTGGTCGCCGAGGACGGCTGCTGTACACTCCCTGCGCCTGAGGAGGGATTTCTCTTTCGCTCCCCTCGCCGTGTCTGCTTCACCCCAGCCCGCTGCCCAAGGTAGGGTTCAGTGAACAAGGATACATAATTTTGATTGTGTTGGTTGCAATGACTGCTTTTTTCCCTTCTTGAAGCTCGGCCTTGTTGTAGAAATTTGATGAATGTGCATGCAAATGACCGGGCTTCTGTTTGGGAAAAGCTTAGCTTTCCTAGTGAGTTATGTGCCTTATTTTTTTTTTTAAAGTTGCTTAAAGTTAAAGCTTTTTGACTCTTTAACTTTAAGCTGCTTAAAGTTAAAAAAAAATATTTTGTAGTTCGAATAGCTTTAAGCTCACATAAGCCTGATTAAAATGATTTCCTGCTTTGCAAATCTGTGGCTTTATTAGTAGCTACGATGTAAGAATAGAGAGAGTATGATTTGAATAAGGTTTGGGGAAGCTTAGTACATATCACATTATGTGCAGATAACATAGTTAGAATTACATTTCATCTGTGTATGTTTCTGGCAAGTTAAACCTCAAGATAAAATCTTACCGATGAAAACCACATTTATTATCAATCTTTGATCATTGCTTATGGACAAAATAGCCAATAACATAAACATAGTGAAATTGAGTCTAAGCTACAATGTAAGAATGGAGTGAATATGATTTGGATAAGACTATGGGGAGGTTTAGAACACATCACATTACATGCAGATAGATAATAAAGTTAGAATTAAATTTCTAATTGTATATGCTTTACCGCAAGATAAACCTCAGGGTAAAATCCTATCGAGGAAAGTCACATTTAATATTGATTTTTCATCGTTGCTTTGGGGACAACATAGCCAAAATAAAAACTTGCTGATTACATAAACATAGTGAAATTGAATTCTAATTTTGTTATTCTTCCAATGCATCTTTTTAATATTTAGCATTGTCAAATAATCATCTGATGCATAATAATGAAAAAACTACACTTGCAATGTCTTCTACATATTTCATCTCTAAAATTTCTTTCGAATTTCATCTCTTACGATATTGAATTGCAAGCGGCGATGACAAGAAGCGTAATAAGTGTCATCAGTTAGGACTTGCACCAGTATATCAATACTTGACGCATAGTTTGATATCAAGGGATTGCTAAATTTATCTTTCCATGTTTTCCATTTCCATTCACCTTAATTTCTTAGCCTCTAATACACAGAATAACTGTAATTTGGACAATTCGTCAAATACATTAAATTTCCAATTATTTGAACATAATCATCTTGAGAATTGCTGGAACAAAAATTTTAGCTATAAGAGTCAAAGGAGTGCGAACAGGTTTTGAATCAAAGACTTTAATTTTTTTGGTTGCTTTTTCAGTAAAATGACTTTGGTTCATAGAAAAATTATTTTCAAATTCAAATAACTTTATCACCAAAATAAAATTTGCTTAACCCAAATATTGCATATCAAAATGTCATGAAAGGAACTTCTTTGCATCCTAAATGGCATTAAGTTCAGTTCCAAAAATTAACATGTCATTTACATAAAGGCATACAATAATATAACAAGTATTTAAATCAAATTTATAGTAAACAAATATTTACATGGTTCACATTAAGGCTTTGTTTGGTTGGAGCTAAAAAATCCATCAAATCTTTCTAAAAATACTCATCAATATTTTATATTTATTTCAAATCATACATAAATTTAAATATTAAAAATTAATTTTATTTCACATCCTACACAAATCTCAACTTTAAAAATAAACTTTATTTCACATTTTATATAAATTTCAACCTTGAAAATTAATTTTATTCACATCTAATACAATCCTCAATAATAAATTACTTTATTTCACATAATATTAAAATAATTTTTTTTTCTTTCTGTTTCAGAAAAATTTAAAACATCCCCAAACCATACTCTAACTAAACGCGGCCTACAGTATTTGAATCTTGATGGAATCAAATTTAACATGTACCCCATTGCCCAGAAACATCCCTTTTTTTGTTGTAATAATTCTGTCAGAATGAAAGCTATTTTTTGCCATTTTTCTCTAATAGCACAAGAATCAAAAAAGTCTCTGGCATATAGTGAACGCTGGTCTGAGAAAGACTTTTTCCTGAGGTTAACTTTAAGCTCACCTTTCCTTTATGAACAACCAGAGAAATTTTAAAATTTCTGAGGAAAACTTGTATTTCTCCATTTCCTACTAGAGTGTAGGAGGAGAATGTACTTTTCTTTTCACAGATCTGCCTGGCAACTCTAGAATCCCACACCCATGCAATCTTCTTTGCCAAAGTGTCCACTTCTGACACAACGGCTACAATAACTTCTGACTCAATGAAATTAGCTTTTGGTTGGGCAAGTTTGTCTACATTTCTGTGCCTACAGTTAAAAAATGATGACCAGGTTTTCCAGAAACATAGCACTTATATTCCTTGTTACAATTATAATTTTTAGCTTTCATGTGATTAGATCTCTGGCTATTAGATATCCGACCGTTGTTTTTTCTTGATTGTTTTATTTTGCTTCTCTTCAACAAGGTTAAGCTTTCTTAATTTTGTCCTTCTACCTATTTGTCTCCTTACTTCTAATGTGAAAAATCATCTCTTCTAAAGACATATCCTTTCTCTTATGTTTCATGCTATTTTTGTGTGATTTTCAATTAAAGCTGCTGAAGCAGAAGCTTCAGGTGAAATCATGCCTTAGAATTCAATTCATAGAGAAGCAAATGATATTAATGAATTTGAGCTGAAACATCTGTATCCTTAAATGTGAAAATTTTGGAAATTTCCCACGGCAATTTTTTTTTCACACCAACATCTTCCATAACATATTTTCTAACCAAAGCATTCTAGATTCCGTATGAATATTTCATTTTGTAGTAGACATCAAGCAGTTTATCAGAGAAGGCATTCAGCATGATACTCTTATTGAACTTATCAGCTTTGTTACATGAAGCGATTTCAGATTCACAATTTTCATCACACAGTTTTTGTCAGACTAAAAACAACTACATTAACATCTGAATCTAACTTTATCTATTGCCATCTCTTAAATTGTTCACCAGTAAAAGATTTGAACTATTGGTTACAGATTTAGTTGCAGTCAACATAGCAGCATTCGTGTTATCCATATCAAATCATTTCCTAAGACTGCTGTATAAGTTTGATGAATTGCATGCAAATAGTTGAATTGTGAGTAGAATAAATTTCATCTAAATCAAATAGAAATCAAACTTAGAACATATAGAATTTGTGGTCAAGGTGTGCAATAGTACTGTTCTTAATTAACTTATTTTGTCCGTTCGGGATGATCTCTTGGTGCAAAAGTTTTTATGACCATGCCTCCAGGATTCAGCAACTTCCTCACAGTCAATGTGCGCTCGCCAAGGCTTCTTTGTCCAGCCCTTCATCTTGTTGTAGCAGTAGTACAAAATAGAGAGTAGATGAATCTGTTTGAAGAAATTCCAGAGTTCACTGGCCTGAGAGAGAGCTAAGTTCGTTTAAGAAGGAGATATATTCAACGATAATTTCAAAGATGGGCTGAGAACATGCACTGGAGATAAGAGGAAATCATTAGGATTGAGTCTGCAAAACCACTTGTATTATCTTTTCCTTTAATAATTGTTAATTAATCAAAGGACCCCATGACATTAAAATGACCAAGATGTATCTATAGTAACCTCTGTTGTATTTCTTATAGGCTGATTGCCGCCTTGTCTCCTGTTTTATACTTTTGTTTCTTTGCATTTGTTGTAAGGTTCATCAATTGATTGTCCATTTAGGTAGTTAACAGTTAAATTCTGGATGTGTTGTTTATGTTTAGTTGAACTTCATATGCGTAATTTAAGTTTTAGTTTGTAGGCTGTTTTTGTTTTTCAGAGTTACGTGAATACTGAGATTTGGGCTATCCACATGCACAATGAATTTGTTGGCCCTGTTTGGCGCAAGGACCAAAACAGGACTAAAATAGGACCAAATTGGTACTAGTTTAAAAAATAAAATAATAATAATAAATAAATTTTTTATACCATTCTACACAAATTTTAATATAAAAAAATATTATTTTACTTTATGTACTCAACAATTTAAAATAAAAGTATCAATTTTATTTCACATTCTAGACTAAAATATTCGAATCGAGTATTTTGATCTAAAATGTGAAATAAAGTTTATATTTTTATTAAAAATTGTTGAGTATGTGAAGTAAAATATTATTTTTTATATTAAAATTTGTATAGAATAATTTAAAAAAATTTATTTATTATTATTATTGTTGTTTTTTAAATTAGTACTATTTTAGTCCTGATTTTGGTCCTCGCGCCAAACAGGGCCTTTAATGGCTCATATATTCGTGTCATTTTGATGCATTGAACTCAGGCAGGATACATTTGTGAGTTCCTTATTACTTTGGGCAGATTTAGGTGAACGTCATGAAATTGCAGAGAATCTTGGTTTTGAAAAAATAGCTGAACAATTCATCAGCGAGTGCAAATCAACTGGCACTCTCTACAAGCATAAGAAGACTGGTGCAGAAGTGATATCTGTATCAAATGATGACGAGAATAAGGTTTTTGGTATAGTTTTCCGCACTCCACCGTAAGTACACTGTTAAAGTTTTTCATTTGGTTTGCTTGACCTGTTTTGTTTGTAGAATCCATTTTCTTCAGACTTGATTGTCTATTTTATTTGTTTTGTTGGGCCACTTCTTCTCCACTGTCTATAACATTTTACATGAAATATCTGTATTTTACTTTCTTTCCTCGAGCTATGGCACATATGATACAACATACAACACTTGTAGCATAATGTAATACACCAATCCCATAATTCTTTTTTTTCCTTATAGAGGAATTCTCCTATTTATCAGACTGTGCCACATGCTAAAAGGATTTTTATTTGGAAATTACAGGAAAGATTCCACTGGCATCCCTCACATACTCGAACATAGTGTACTGTGTGGATCCAGGAAATATCCTCTGAAAGAACCCTTTGTGGAGCTGTTGAAAGGAAGCCTGCATACCTTTTTGAATGCATTTACCTATCCCGACAGAACCTGCTATCCTGTTGCTTCGACAAATATTAAAGTACCTATTGCATCTAAATTTTGGTTTCACATGCAATTATTAAATTTTCTATAATTTATTAACCAATTGACTAATGTGCATAGTTGATTTCAGGATTTCTACAATCTCGTTGATGTGTACCTGGACGCTGTATTTTTTCCCAAATGTGTGAAGGATTTTCGGACATTTCAACAAGAGGGTTGGCATTATGAACTTAATGACCCTACTGAAGAGATATCTTTCAAAGGTTTCATTTTATCTTTCTGGAGCATCTTTTTTATAACTTGGTTTGTAGCACTCTTGCCTATTGAATAGCTTCAATAATTATTATGTATGTTCTTTTACTCGTCATTCCATTTCAGGTGTTGTCTTTAATGAAATGAAAGGAGTATATTCCCAACCTGATAACATTCTGGGCCGTGCATCACAACAGGCAGGCCCCTTCTAGTAGAAGCTATTTTGATTTTGGTTTTGCGGTTATTTGTAATTGTAATTGAAATATTTTTGTTTCCCTAGGACTCTCACGTAATTATCTGCATGAATGCATGTTCGAGATGCCTTTTAAGTATTCTCCTGATTGATCTTGCTCTTTATATGCATTACAAGTTGCTTCTTTTAGTTCTTGTTGCTATATGCAGAGATGAGTTTTAGCTGCTGCAGGAGATTTCATTTCTTTTGTTGGATTTGCAAATTTTATATTGAAGTATTCTTTTTACTGAAGCTGATTTATTTGAAAGATGAAACTTCTTTATTTTCTCCCTTTACAATCAAAAATGATTAAATACTTACTGCAATCTATCCACGAGGAACTGAATTTTGAAGGCTGCTGATTACTATATGCATAGTTGCTGCCATGCTATTGTGACACATTCAGCTCTGCCAGTTATGCTCGTTAAGCAGTGCTACACTGTAAAGCATTTGTTTGTTAGTCCTAGGCTGCAAGCTGAGCAGACGATTGCTTGGATACCATGGTCACATGCATCTTCTTTCAACTCATGCCTACAGTACACAAGTGCCTAAGCTGTTTGGTTATGATTTAACTTCTTAGTAGACAGCTGATTTAGAAGTCTATTGTCTAAGATAAGGTGAGGCTGATGATCTTCTGTTATCATGATAACATACATTATCATGATCTTGGCTATTTACATTGAGGTTTAAGAGGATATTGGAGAACACTGCAAATCTGAACAATTTGAAAAGGAGCTCTTTTGTTAGGCATTGCTGTGGGTGAAATAGTTCTTTTAAGGTTGTTGAGAAACAGGTATTAATTATTATATTTGTCAAAAGAATTTGACCTCATTGAATAATTTTATCAACAAATTATGTGGCTGAGTACTTAATATTTTTGTTAGATCAAAAACGGTTTACTTGTAATGATCTGACAATATTGTTTTTCCTTTAATAGTGGATAATCAGTCAATTCTGTCTTTAAACTGAATTATGCTTTTGACAGTTTTTTCTTCATTTTCTTATTGAGGAAATGACTAGCAAGTTGACGTGCTGCATGTTGCATTTTTATGACAATAATTGTAAACAAGATAAACTAGCCAGCAAATTTCTAACTTTTATCTATTTGCTTTATCAGTTTTAAAACATGATTCCAGAGCTCTTTTAACAATTAGATGTAATGGTTTTTTCCAGTTATCCTTTAAGATAACTGGCCATTGTATATTTGACCTGTTGGAAAAATTGGTCATCCTACTTTGAAATTGCTGCAATGGTCCACTTATGATACTGACATCTATTGCTACAAAATTTCTTGTTAGATATTATTGTTTGTTGGATATCTTTGATAAATTCATTAACAGATCTTGCTGTATCTATTACAAGCATTTGTTTCTTGCAGGCCCTTTTTCCAGAGAACACTTATGGTGTAGACAGTGGTGGTGATCCAAAAGTTATTCCAAAGCTGACATTTGAGGAGTTCAAGGTTAGTATTGCTCTTGATACTTTTCAAGTAAGTTATTTTATTAGATCAATGATACCACAAGAGTGTTATCTGCAGTTACGTCCATCAGTTATATCTTCCCTAAATTTCCTCTTTGATGAATCAGTATGTATGTTTTCTGTTACAATAGGTAAACTTAGTTTTATAACTAATGTACTTTGCAAATTGTATACTCTTTAGTTACAGGTTTACCAGAAAGAATGTGCAAAATTCTGCCTTTAAAGAGTTGATGGACCAGTTAACATAATTGGAGGTCTTAGGGGATTTTCTTTTCTTTTTGCTAATGACGTCTTTTACATTAATTTTCCAAGGCGTGGATGAAGATTGTATACCCTACTTACCTATGCCCCTCCTTCACTCACTATGCTTCTCTCTCTTATAGTTGCCTGTTCTACATCCCATTTGTTTTTTTGAAACTACATCCCATCTGTTGAGCATTCAAGTACCCAGGTTTTTCTTCTAAAGCCGTGGGTGCAAAAGAGTAAGATCAAGCGACACCACCTCTCCATCTCTCCAGATTGTTCTCTCAAATCTATATATTTTACCTATTGTTTAGTTATGTGGTTCTTGAACACTATGATTAATATATTTTATGAAAATATTCAAGAAAGCTAATAAATTTTCTGTCCTATAACATCAATTGCCAACTATCTTTATATTTTTGAAGCACGTCGTTATGTAGTTTTTTAAGTTTGTGTTTGTTTATTCTACGACATATTCATAGAGCAATCAAACATGATACTCATTAAAATAGTTATGGCATCTTCAAAATGCATTTATGCAACACATTGTCAAGTTAATACTTTTTGCATAGTCCTTCAATGGGCATTTTTGTGGCTTTAAAGGGTATGCATGTTATTTTATGGACTGCATTGCATTTATATTACAGGAATTTCACCAAAAATATTACCACCCAAGCAATGCAAGGATATGGTTTTATGGGGATGATGATCCTGTTGAGCGACTGCGCATTTTAAGTGGTATATCAAATCTGTCTAATTTGACTTATTTGTGTCATTCACTTCAGTTTATTGTGTAGCATTTTGTCATTCAAAGTAGAGAATTAGGATCTATTGTGGACCTAGTGAATAAATTTTCAAGGTTGATGGATGATTGCTTTTACTAAAAAACACAGTGTTGTTCAGCTTCGTTTTCTATAAAAGGCTTTGGCAATATACAAGCATGTCAATATTAAGTTAGGACCTATAAAGCATGAACACATAAAAAAATCATGACATGTCCATGTTGGACACACGGACATGGGAATGTGGGGACACTTGGGGATACCGCGTCGGACACGCCACATGGCATGTCCTAATAAAATAATATCAAAAAAACTAAAAGACACTTCCTAAACATGCGAGGACACTTTGAGGCACTTTAAGATACTTTTAAGATACAAGATAATTTTAAGATACGGTATACTTCTGAGACATATGAGATAGAGTTCGACACATTTAATATTAATATTAAATAAATTTATTAATATTATATTTTTTATTAATATTAAACATAAAGCTAAAGCCAATGATCACATCTACCTTCTCTTTATTCTTTTTATTAATATTTAAAATCTTTTATTATTATTAAAATTTTATTTATTAAAATTAAAAATTTATCTTTTATTATTATTAAGATTTTACTTAATATAAATCAAAATCCTAAGCTAACTAAGTTAAATCATATTTCATTCTCATTGCCCTCGAGTCTTATGAAAATAAATAATTGCAAAAAAGTTTGGAACTCTCGATTCACCTCTATCTATCTCTCATCCTCAATGTCGAGAGCTATTACTTTCTCTTATTGTTGTGCTCTTCCTGGTTGTCCTGTCAAGAACAATTATATTCTCTTATTTTTTCACTCACTTTGCAAAATAAACCATAAATTGACATCTTAAATCTCTTCAATGTCGATGATGTTTCTTCTCAAATTCTCATTTTAGTCCTATGAGACTTTTGTGATACTCACAAACTGTTTGTATTTAAAAATTAAAGTTTGTTCTATGTTTTGTGTATTTTCTTAAATATGAATTGTTAATTTTATTATTATGGTATTTGACGTGTCATGCGTGTTCATGTCCTATGTTTTTGAAAAATATTGTGTTGTCGTGTCTCATCGTGTCATATCCCCGTGTCCTCGTGTCGTGTTTGTGTTTCATAGGTTAGGACAAAAATTTGATTCCACGGTCATGTTTTCTTTGAAAAACTTCGAAACTATCTTTTCCTAGGCTAGTAATGGCATTATTTCAACTTTCCTTTGTCTGGATAATTTTATGATCTTTTCGTTGGAGATGAACAAGATAATTGAAGGGAGATTTTAGATGCACTGAATGAATTTCTACTTTTTTCGGTCTGAAAAATTTTCAGTCTGTACTTAATTGCTTTCCCTGCCTGCCCTACGGTTTTTTCTTAGAGAGTTAGAGCTTCACTTCATTCAAAAAGGGTATACAATTTCAAACACATAATAACTTTGTTTCCACTCTGTAAACTGCCAGATATGAATGTTTTTGCTTCATAATTAGAATCACTTTTTTCTTAAGTTGTCAACATGTAATACGATCGTTAACTACTGTGGACTGTTTTATTCTAGTGCAGAATATCTTGACCAGTTTGAAGGAAGTCCTGCTCCTAATGAGTCTAGGGTTGAACCACAAAGGCTCTTCAAAGAACCTGTAAGGATTGTTGAGAAATTCCCTGCTGGTGAAGATGGTGATTTGGAAAAACAGCACATGGTTTGTGTTAACTGGTTGCTATCTGATGGGCCATTAGACTTAGAAACTGAGCTTACCTTAGGATTTTTAGATCACCTATTGCTGGGAACTCCAGCTTCTCCTTTGAGAAGAATTCTACTTGAAAGTGGCTTAGGAGATGCCATTGTAGGTGGTGGAATGGAGGATGAGCTGCTCCAACCTCAATTTAGTATTGGATTAAAAGGTGTTGCGAAGGATAATATTGACAAGGTTGAGGAGTTGATCATGAACACACTAAAAAGTCTTGCTGAGGATGGCTTTACTAGTGAAGCTGTGGAGGCATCAATGAATACCATAGAGTTCTCTCTTAGGGAGAATAACACTGGTTCATTCCCACGTGGATTATCTTTGATGCTTCGCTCTATTGTATGACATTTTATTACCTTCCCTTTTACTTAAGTTATACTTATTTTAACGTCGATGCTCTTGACATGCATATTCTCTTTTATTTTAAATTGTAGGGAAAATGGATATATGATAGGGATCCATTTGAGCCACTTAAATACGAAAAACCATTGCAGAGTTTGAAAGGACGCATAGCTAATGAAGGGTCCAAAGCTGTCTTCTCTCCAATAATAGAAAGATTTATATTAAACAACCCTCACCGTGTTATAGTTGAAATGCAGGTGCTCATCATTTGCTTGCTATGAAGACCTATTTGGAGGATTGATTGTTTTTTATTTCTGAATACTTTCTCTCTTTATTGTATTGGCAGCCTGATCCAGATAAAGCCTCTAAAGATGAAGCAGAAGAGAGAGAAATCCTTCATAAAGTTAAAGCAAGTATGACAGAAGAAGACCTTGCTGAGCTTGCATGGGTTACACAAGAACTCCGTCTAAAGCAAGAAACGCCAGACCCACCTGAAGCTTTAAGATCTGTTCCAAGCCTTTCATTACAAGACATTCCGAAAAAGCCTTCACATGTCCCAACAAACGTAACGACTATCCTCCCTCACCCTCTTGTCACTCTCATTACCGTCTGATATTTTGCTTAGTTGGTGCAGTATTCTTATTTCTATTTTACATTAGTGATACTTTCTTGAATCTGGATGCAGAATAAGTCCACGTTATATTCTTCTTTTTCTTGTAGATTGGGGAGGTTAATGGAATAAAGATTTTACATCATGACCTTTTCACCAATGATGTCATTTATTCCGAAGTTGTTTTTGATATGAGTTTGTTGAAGAAAGAACTGCTCCAACTAGTACCCTTGTTCTGGTGAGCACGACTTTTTCTTTCTCTCATACTTCTCTTATATTTTCTTTTGGTTCTTTTGCTTAATTTGATTTTGAACTAATTATCAAGAGTTTTGTGCCAGCCAGTCTTTGCTAGAGATGGGCACAAAGGACATGGATTTCATCCAGCTTAATCAATTAATAGGAAGGAAGACTGGAGGGATTTCAGTTTATCCTTTCACCTCTTCTATGCGAGGACAAGTAGATCCATGCACTCGCATGATTGTTCGTGGCAAAGCAATGTCCAGTAAAATTGAGGATCTATTTAACTTGGTAGGCTTACTTTCTTAAGCACGTATTTAAGTCTATTGAAAAATTTCCCTGCGAAAATCATTGACCAGTTTTCTGGAAGGTAGATGTTTGAACTCTCTCACCATCTAATATGATATTCAATTGTTCATGGTGGATGAATGGCCATATTTTTAGCCTCATAATATCCATTATATTTTGTAGCACATTTTGTATTGCTTGTTTATGCGTGGTACAAAGGGTCTAGTGGCAGCAATTAGACCTGTCCACTCGCAACATAGAGGTCATAGTTTTAAATTAGCAGAAAATTCTCTTATGCATATGTTAAAACTACAAGCGTATGCTGTCTAAATCTTGCATTGACACGAATCTTGAGCATCAAATATACTTGCATTTGCTTATTGAAACAGAGACTTTCCTATGTCAAAAACCATATAATTCTAGTAGTTTTTCTTGTTACATTTTTGGTTTTCTAAAGTGTCACAATGGCTTTTTACCTGCCTTGTCACGATAAATAATCTCCAGGATGGCAGGATTTTATGTTTTTTAACAGGCTTTCAAAATAGACAATGGAGCTAAGTATGGTGTTGCACTTAAATGACATGTTGAATAAGGCCATAATCATCACCCATAAGCCAAAAGTTTTTCATTTCACACCTTTTTGAAAGTAAAAAAACTTGTCATTAGAGGTAGTTCAGATGATTACAAATAGTTCTAGCCGGAGGAGGAGATAGCACCATGATTTGATCATGAATGGATTTTTTTCTTTTATCTTGCTTCGGTCGCTCACTTGCAAGTCAAAGGAAGAAGATAACGAAGACAGTTGTCTTGGTGAAGTAAAGATAAAAGACGATGAAGGCATTAGAGTTTTGAAGAATTTGAGACAAGCTTCTCAATTATCTCGGTATTTCACTTGACTTCAGTTCTTCCAACTTTAACCCACTTGGGGTTTTAGGTAATATCTCTCCTCCTTATAGGAGGTAAATGTAAGAGGTGGGCTACTTAGTACCAAGATACACTTTTGTCTGTATCCTCATTGCATCTGTTACTCATGTACAATAAATGATAAGCAATCCATGTATTTATGTCCTTGTTAATAGAACTCTACTACATGGAGCAGGTGCACAACATTAACAACCAACCCATTGCATATCCTAACGGTCTTATAGGAACTTGTTCCCTATGTCGTGTACCGAGTCTTCGAGAAGGTGTTTGAGGCAATCTTCTCAAATGACTAACTCTTTGTTCTGGTACTCTTAAATCGAACAACTCCTCGTTTGGGAATTCTCTCAGCATTTTTTTTGGAAACTTGGCCTTGCCATTTAGCATTGAGCTAAAACATCTAAGTACAAAAGTCATTTCCTTTTGGCCTTGTGTGCAATATCCCTTTTGAGGATATTGCAAAGATCAACAGGGAGAGACATACCCCTTTCCCAGCAAAAATCAATTAACATAATGCGTCAAAGAATTGATCACATCATTTATGTTATGTGAAATGTGCATAATTTTATAAAAACAAAATAACAAAAGGGCGTGTATAGTATGCTTAAGAACAAGGTCTCTTGATGGGTTTTTATGTGATACATAATGGATGATGTTTGCTGCTCTAGTCTCTTGGTGGGTCTCCAAAGTGCTTCTAACGAAAGCTCAAGTACTCTTTTATGTTTGTTGTAACTACTGCAAATGTTGTCCAAATGCTGGTTGCATCAAATCTTGCTATTGTCCCTCTTTGTGAGCTAGAGTTCTTTACTGTGCTTCATGATGATACAGTGTACTGAAGGCTTTCAGTAATTTTATTTGAGTGTTTTCCTTGTTTTCTTCTGACTCGAGCTCATCGTTGGGGCCTTGATCTCTCTTGAGGATAGTCTTTTGGGCCTTGGGAAGTTTCCTCCTAGCCTTTGTGAAGCTTCCTCCATATTGATCTTACTTGTTCCTCATGGGAAGTTCCTCGCGGGTGGCCCCTTTTGGTTCTCGCGGATGGCCTTTATTCTCCGAGGAAAGTTTCTAGAGGAGATGCCTCTTTAGGTCTCCAGGAGAGTTCATCAAGGATGGTCTTTGGGAGCGTCAGGATTTTTCTTCATCTTCTTCAGGATTGCTCCTCGAGAATTATCTCTCTTAACTTGATAGTGTTGTAGTCAAGGCATCATTTTTGCTAACACTTTTCATACCGATGCCCAACATTCAAGATGTTGATTCTATCATAGTTTTGATGCTGAAGATTTGACTTGTTGGATTATTTTTGCTTAGGCTCGACATTGGTGCGTCAACCTTCAATATCTCTTGATGGTCCACTCCTCAGCATATTTTTGGTGAGAGTGGATCCTCTTAAGGTAGCAACGTTGAAGGCCAGCTCCTGTTTGGTGAGGCTTGTCTTTGGGGTATCGAGCTTCGATTTCTTTTAAGTCATAGATGTTGAAGGTTGACTCATTGGCATGTTTTGGTGAGGTTGATTATTTGGTACATCTAGCCTCAATACTTTCGTGCCACTTGAACAGTTTGTGGATGTTTATTGGATAACTTAATAGGATCCCCTGATCAAAACATGCAGTAAGTTGTGCCAGAATAAATGGTACAATGATAGGAGGATGATGAAGGTGGTTGTTTTAATTCTGTTAACATTTTCATTATATGCTAAAGTTAACATTATTAATATTAAATATATTTAATTCTATTTCATATATGCCACAAAAATATCATATATCTCAAAAGTATCATGCATCTCAAAAGTGTCTTGTAAATGTTTCAGAAGTATCTTGCATGTCAAAAATATTTTGAAAGCGTCTCAGAAGTATGCCAAGAAGCGTTCTTTAGTTTTTTTAATATTATTTTATTAGAACATGCTACGTAGCATGTCTGACATGGTGTCCTTGCATGTATCTGTTTGTCCGACACGGGCACGACATGATTTTTTAATGTATCCATGCTTCATAGTTGGGCTTTGATCCCTTTGTATTACATATGTTGTGCATCCCATCTTCCTGGCCATCCCTTACTAATTTCTTAGAAGGCAAAAAGCTGCAAAAGCAAAATGCTTGTCTGAGGATTTGCAGATTCTGTCATTTATAGTTTGCATAGTTTTCAGATTCTGGGAGGTTGATTTAGGATTCTTTACTGCAGATGAACTGCATTATTCAGGACGTCCAATTTACTGATTTTCAGCGTTTCAAGCAGTTTGTTTCCCAAAGCAAAGCTAGAATGGAGGTACTTTTTTATTTGGATGGACATCAAATTTTTCCCAGCATTAAATACTTTTTTAAAATTTTGCAGAGCCGATTAAGAGGCAGCGGTCATGGTATTGCAGCTGCAAGAATGGATGCAAAGCTAAATGTTGCTGGATGGATTGCCGAGCAAACAGGCGGTATTAGGTTCGTCTCAAAAGGGCTTTTTGACATTCTGTTTTTCTCACATCAAAAACATTTATCATGCTAGATGATAACATTATGGAAATAGTTTAATAGGGCACTTACCAAATTTTTTTTTTCTGTTGGGTTCTACGCCTGATGTGGAGGTGTTTTAAAAATTAAATTTAACATAATGTATCCTTCGTGAGTTGAATGGAAAGACAGAAAAACAGTCATGTAGTCGACCCCAACATGATTGAAATTAAGGATTTTTTTTTTGTTGTATTTTCTGACAAAGCTTCCTTTCTGATTATTACTTTAGTCCTAATAATGAAGGAAAGGCTAGGCCTTAAAATTTCATAATTTATAATTTTGCATGCTAATGTATTGTTTTCATATGTATCATGCTCCATCTTGACCCAAGTCTGTAAAACTTTCAGTTTTAAGCATCCTAAGTTTCTTATTTTCCAAGCAATGGATCTTTTCCCTTGCAAGTGCATGTTTTGCTATATTTTCCTTTGGTGAAAATCTTTTTTCCCAATGAAAGGCTATATTTTTTTGTTTCATGGTACAGTTATTTGAATTTCTTAAAAGATCTCGAAAAGAAGGTTGATCAGAACTGGGATGAAATTTCTTCATCACTCGAGGAAATCCGGAAAGCCATCTTTTCTAGGAAAGGTTGTCTTGTTAATATGACAGCTGATGGGAGAAATCTTGATCACTCAACAAAGTTTGTGTCCAAATTTCTGGATTCACTCCCAACTTCTGCTTCATCTGAACCCGATTCTTGGCGGGACCAGCTTCCTTTAATTAATGAAGCCATTGTCATCCCTACCCAGGTGCACAGATAATTTGACACTTTTCCTTTTTTGGTCAACATATTATTACAGAATTGTTGCTGTAAGAATATAAAATTATTCTTGGGACATAAGTTATAAGTTTAAGCTTTTAGGTCAGTTGGTAACCATAGGATTAACATGGTATCAAAGCTAGAGGTCTTAAGTTCGAGCCTTAGTGACCCTCCCAATTATTTGTAACATATGTTAAAAAAAAATTGTGTTGAATTAATCCACGCATTAACATAAATTAGCTTACATGTGAGGGGACTTATAAGAATGTCAAATTACTACTGGGTCATAGCCTACAAGTTTAAGCTTTTAGGTCATTTGATAACCAGAGATTTAACAAAACTATTAGGTTTTAAGATTTCTTGTTTAATCAATATTATATGCTTTTGTGTGACAGGTCAATTATGTTGGAAAAGCTGGTAATATATATGAGGCAGGATATAAGCTAAGTGGAAGTGCATATGTCATTTCCAAATATATTGGTAATACATGGTTATGGGATCGTGTGCGAGTTAGTGGTGGTGCCTATGGAGGCTTCTGCGATTTCGACACTCATTCAGGTGCCTTGTTATTTTTTCACTTCTTTTATCTCTTCAAATTTTAACTAACATTTTATAAATTGGATATTTTAGAAACGGGAAATTGCATAACTGCCATCATTTTTTTGAATTACTTGTTTTACCCTCAAATTAATTGTCTTATGGACGTAACAACTTATTTATATTTTAGTTTATTGTATGTTGTGTTTATGAGATGTGGGTTTGGGTGCAACTTTAAGATTTTACCCTTTTAGAAATGATGTTTTAGTAGGGATTGCTTTTCGGAATTTAATGTCTTATTTCTTACTGAATGAGATAGGTGTGTTCTCCTACTTGTCCTATCGTGATCCAAATTTGTTGAAGACACTGGAGGTATATGATGGTACGGCAAATTTTCTTAGGCAGCTCGAGCTAGATGACGACTCTCTTACAAAAGCTATTATTGGCACGATCGGGGATGTAGATGCCTACCAGTTGCCAGATGCAAAAGGTTATAGCAGGTGTGTTTCCAATATAATTTTACTTCATTTTCCAAAAATGCAGATGCAATTATGAATCATTATATTATACTTCTATGCATGGCTATATAACTTGGGGTACATGCATATAGGTGTTTTTGAATAATATGCATGTCGATGAAATATTTAAAATTTGAAAGACAAGTATGTGTTTCATGAATTATGGGTTATGAATTTGGATATTGGAAAAATGCTATGCACAGGACCAAATTCGAGTAATTGTGAAACTTTAGGCTGCTTATGGTGATATTGAGTACGTGTTGCTGGTTCATGAAAGTATAATGCACTTAAAATTATTTATTCTTTCCTTTTTTTTAAATATAATTATTTGTCTTTTCAACAGTTTGCTGCGGTATTTATTGGGCATTACTGATGAGGAGCGTGAAAGAAGGCGAGAAGAAATTCTATCAACAAGGTTTACTTTCATCCCTTTTTTATCCCTGAAAATGGGGCTGTTAACAGGTCGAGTTTGAGCAGTGTTAGCATTTCGAGTTTGAGTCAATTTTGGATTGACTTGAGTTATAATTGTTCGAGTTTGAATTAGAGGTTCGAGTTTTTTTCGAGCTAATTAATGGGCCTTTTCAGTAAAAAAAAAAAATTCAAACCCGACAATTATGTATAATAATGTTATTAGATAGTTAAATATCTATATATAAGCAAATACCTAAATTTCGCGCGAAGATATTCTTCGAGTTACTTTAGATATATTATGTATTCATACAATATAACATTTAAAAATTATGAATTCATGAATATTGAATTCTAAATTGTGTTGATTCTATTTTTAAGCAAATTGGCTTCGAGCCATGAAAAAATTGAGTCTAGCAAGAGTCGAGCTAAATTCACGAGTTTCGAACAAAATTTACGGGCCTACTCGAAAGACAACTGGTCTGCCAATGCCAAGTTTGCCTAATTTACTCACTTGTATATGCACAGCTTGAAAGACTTCCATGAGTTCGCGGAATTTGTTGATGCTGTGAAGGATAATGGAGTCGTAGTTGCTGTTGCTTCTCACGACGATGTTGCTGCTGCTAACGAGCAGAAATCGGGCTTCTTCGATGTCAAGAAAGTCCTATGAAGAATTAAATGAGCATACATAGGTACATACAATATATATATATATATCTATATATAAAGAGAGATTAATTTTGTCATTGGTGAGGGATCTCATTTTGGTCCTTCTAATTGGAAGAACTAATGACTTTCTATCACAGTGCAGTCTAATATTTTGAAGTGCAAAGATGCTCGTCAATGAACCCTTAAATTTGGCTTCAAGACTGTTTCATTGGTAAGGTTTAATGTTATTTCGTTATGTTACTTGACGAAAAAAATTATTTGATCTGGAGAAATGTTTATAATTATACTGTAAAATGTTACAAAAATAATATCTAGATACCGTCGTTCTTACCTTCAAATAGAGCAGGAGATGCGGGATAAATAAGATCAGGATCTATGTGGATACTGTGATGTCGATGGTAAATTTTTTTAGGGGGCGTTTGGTTTATTGTTATCTCAATGTTATGTTATTTTTAGAAAGTAATTGTTTGGTTTAATGACATCTTTAAATAATATTATAATTAATTATAAAAAATGTCATTACATGCTGACTTCTAGATGTTACTCCAAATCGGGCGACATCTCAAGATAACACTGTCAATTTGTTATTATAATATCAATAACTTTCAACTAAATAAAAATAATTTAGATAGCATTGATATTTTCTAATATCATAACATTGAATCAAACAAATGTCCATTGCTGAATAACAATGACATTTAGATAACATGATATCTAAATAATATTGATATTGAGATAATACTGAATCAAATGTCCCCTTAGATTATTAATCAAAATACACTATATATATATAATTTTTTTTGAAATATGTAATGTTAAAAAATAAAATTAATTAATTATAAAAATATTGAATAAAATTTAATTAATGTATTGAAAATTATATATAATATTATATTTTTTAAAAAAAATAATTGTGATTAAATTGGCCACCAGTTAAATAAAGAAGTCAGTCCATGAGCTAATCAATAAGCTGATAAACTATTTTTAAAAAATTTTAAAATTTAAAAATATCCACTAAGGATAATAATAAATATTTAGAATAACATGTTTTTTCATTCTATTAATTTGTTTTATTATTAAACTATAAATGTTATAGATATTAATTAATTCAAACTAGTCTAACATATAATCCAATTTTAATGTGGTATCAAACCAAATAATGTCAGATGGAGCGGTCTGATAATAAGTTTATGGTATATCAAATAAAAATTAATGTGATAAACTCAAGTCTTTATGTTATTAACTTTAATTTTTATAACAATACATATCTCAAAGACATAAGCCTTATTTAGTGCAAAACTAAAATTAATACTAAAATAAAAATAATTTAAATAAAAATAATAACAATAAATAAATTTTTATTATATTTTACATAAATTTTAATATAAAAATTTATTTTATTTCACGTATTTAAATATTTTTCAATAAAATTATCAACTTTATTTTATATCCTATTTTGATTTAAAATATTAAATAAAATTAATAATTTTATTAAAAATAATTAAATATATAAAATAAAATAATTTTTTATATAAAAATATAATAAAATTTTATTTATTATTATTATTATTAATTTTTAAATTAGTACTATTTTAATCCTAATTTTAATCATTACATCAAACAAGACCACAGTGTCATAAAATATTTACTAAGCAGAATTATTATAAAATAACAAACATTGCCATTTTTATAACAATTCAACAAAAACAAAAAACAAATAAACAAATCTATCTCAATATCACAAAAAATGGTTCAGCATTTCTAATCTATAACAAGTCTGATTTTGAGAGAACAAGAACCACAAGGAAGAACTACTGAACCTTGCCTCAAGCCATCAGAGGACTCAATACTAGGGCTAGTATTACTAGCTTCAGTCCATTGTTCCACAGAAATCCCAATCTCTTGAAGCTCAACAGAAGTGACGCAGAAGTAATCACCACATCTACAATGATACAAGAATTCCCTCACATCGCCATCGACTTTCTCCATCATCTCTCCCAATCCGATTTCATTCTCAACCACCTCGATTTCGTTCCTTGAAGCTTGCAATTGTTTGTCATAGTTTTCTCTTAACTTGGGATCTGAAAGAACTTCCCATGCTTTCTGAACGCTTAGAAATCTCTCTTGTTTTGCATGATAAGGACCATCAGCTACAAGTTTAGCATTAAGCTTATCAGGATGGTAGTTGAGGATTGCAGCTTTGTAATTTGCTCTAATCTCATCATAACTAGAATCTTCGCTAACTAATAAGACCTCATAGTGGGTTTCCCTTAAGGAACTGTCAACCATATGAAGCATTATGGGGGAGATTTTATCCTACTGCCACTGCATGGAATATAGATGTTAGTAATTCAGACTATAAGAAAAAAAAGAGGAGTAGAAAAGACTTCAGTTCTAGATATGCCTAGTTGCCTAAAATTATCACATAAGGCTAGCATCTAGTTCGAGATGGTTGACATCAATCGGTACAAAGTTTCAATTAGGAGTCAAATTTGATCAGTCATTTTACCTGTGACTCAAATATCAGGTTCATTAGGTAGAGTTACGTACCTCATATCTAGAGGTAAGCTCACAAAGAAATCAAGTCGAACATCATTGTTAGTCCTAGTTATATGCTGCTACTGCTTTACTAAGTTCATAATTCCATGAAAGTAATAGCCTTTTGCTAATTAGGTACATTTGTTGAAATATGTCCTAAGTCTTTAGCATTATACTAACAATTACAAAACATGAGTTAAATCACATTCTCCTTGAGAATGTTATAAAAAATATATGAGAAAAGGCATACTGATCTCCAAAAAAAGATCTAGTTCAGGAAAAAATCTTCTATTATCACTAAATGAGCTAAGTAGTCTCCCGCACTATTCATACTGTGAGGCACAAAGGACATTTTATAATTCTGGAATGAAGCAAGTATTCTAGAACAAATAGAGTTACAAGATATTGACCCTGAAAAATTTGGGATTATATCCTACTTAGAATTAAGGTGAAACTTATTTTCTAAAAAAAACAAGAATTAAGGTGCAACTTACAAGAAAAAAATGGATTCGCATTAAAATTTCTGTGTCCTTGAAGAGAAGTTTCACATGCTCTTATGCTCACTGACATCTTTCATGCCATATTATCTTGATGATAAAAGTAAGATAGTTAGCTGCAATACTTAGTTATCTGCAGGCTTATCCTATGGCTACACATTCAGCATAAAGATTTTCAATACATATGACAAAGGGAGAATAAATGGAGTAACATATGGAGAGAAATGAGTTCAAGATGGAAGTTTTAAATGCCTAAAAACCTAGTCATTGCTGTTAGTTCACTAAGTTCAAGATTACTTTAACGATAATAGACTTGCCTTTGATGCTTTTTTTTTCTCAGTGATCCAGTTGACTTACAATTTAAAACATGCTATTTCAATATTGTTTCAACACTATATTTGCACTATATATTTGGCTGACATCTAGATAACATCAAACTGCTCATACATTTCAAAGAATAAAACTAATGACCAAAATAGTATCAATTTAACAACAACAAAAAACCAAGTTAAAAATAAAGATTGCAACGTAGATAACATAGACATTCATATAACAATGTACCAATTAGTCAATTGAATAAAGTACAAGAGGAATATTGTAGGCAAGGTTTTAAAACTCGGTTTCAGTTTCAATCATAAGTTGGAAGTGATACTAGAATGACAACTGGGTGGCTTTGGTCCCGCCAAAACCCATACCCGCCTTGCCATGCCTGGCTTTACTCAATAAGAGTTGTATCATATAATTCATCCTTTATTTTTAAAGAGAAAAATCCATTTGTTTAACATAATATGTAAATAGCACTTAATTAGCATCAAGTATTTTCCACATACTAGTTTTGATTAATGACAACATATATATATCTATTTCTAGATGCTTACACAAATAGGATATATATTTGTACATGCATATTTGCCTTAGCCTCGATTCAATACCAAGTTACGTAGTTCTTTTATCCTTTATAGTAGACAAAAAATCGAGAGCAGACATGCACGAAACCAAGAAATAAAAAGATCATTATATAGAATGTAATACCTATATTAAACTATGAGAGATGAACAATCATTCTCAAATGAATGAACAAAAACTTGATAAATGACATAATTTGATATGAAAGAATATAATTTTAAATAATTACAAAAACAATATTATCAAACCAAGGACCCCTCTCAGCAATAAACTAATCAAGGTAATCAGTTAACTTTAGAGGCATATCCTAGATCTTGAGCAATGAATTAAATATAATATGAGAGCAGCTGTAATATGAGGGAAACAATCATATGAGAAATGTTAAATTTCTGGCATAAAAGCTTAAGCTAATAGGCAATTGCCAAATAATATTTTTATATTCATAAGACCTAACAAAAACTTCCGCACCTATATAAAAATTTCATTTTTTGCCTTAATTGAAAGAAATTATTCTAAACTTAATAATTAAAGCTGTGAGAAAACTACTTGCAATATTTGAAGGACAAGGAAAAGGAAAACTTCCCCTCTAAGTTCAGACTGCTAGCTGCAAAGCTGTGCAAAAGATATTATACCTTTTGCAGCATTTTACAAAAATAACCTTTTGTTACAGTAAAAGAAAGGATCACTGAAAGATATCTTTAATAAAGTAATGAAGTTAGCATTTGGTAGCAAGAACCAATATAGATATTAAAACTAACTCATGACTAATGGTGTGACTGTCATTATCTGAGATCTCGCTTTATATAGACACATAATTGTTCACTTGTATCAGAAAAAATATTTCTATTTTAATAAAGGTCACACCATATCGACAGAATTTGATAGTGTTGAGTTTCCCTTATAATCAGAGCCTTGTATTGCTATGCACTTGCCACTTTAAGATTTTAAACAAAGAAAAAAATTTATCTTTTTCATTCATGCATTACATTACAGAGAGAACATATGAGAAAGTCATGTATACAGATAGATGCCATCTAAATAGGTTATTAATATTACATTTACAAAAAAAAAGAAGCAAGTTTGACAAATTAGAAAGAGTAAAGATTTCATTCATGTAAAAGCAGAAACAAATTATATGAACTAATCTTCAAACCTGATAACTGACCAAAAAATAGAGAAAAAATTCAAGCAAGATTAAGTTACCTAATAAGCCATGAAAATCCCATCTCCACAACCATCTCTGCACAATGAGCCCATTAGTTTGCCCAGTTCAATTCAAACCCTAATATTAGTTAGAACCCAAAAGTGCGATGGGGGGAGAGAGAGAGAGAGAGAGAGAGAGAGAGAGAGAAGGAGGGAGGATTTTTTCCACCAACTAATGATCAAATCGCCACTTCCATAGCCTGCTTCCTTCGCTTCTCATTCTGCTCCTCACCCAAACATAAAACCAATCAAGTTTTAGAAACAGCTATAAACTAGAAATCAAAGTTACTTTTATTTTCAGTCTTTCACCTTTAAACTCAAAAAAATAAGTTTGAACATAAGCTCACTTGTTATAACACCGAGGAAGTAAAGCCTAAATAGATCTTCAAGAGAGAGAAGAAGAGTGATAATTGATGCTCGTTTTGTAGCCTCCAGACTCCAGAGCAATCTCTAAACTCTATCGCAAAGTCCGCTGGGCGATAGAGGAGGAATAGCGGAGACAAACCTAAATTTCGTATGGATTCTGGAACGCGCTTGTCAAGCGGAGTTAGAGTGACTGGCGAAAGGGAGAAGTGAAGAGGCGGAGACGGTAGGAATTCATCCGAAACATAGGCTGCGGACGTTGAGAGATGGTAGGGTTTGAAGGTGAAAGGAGAAGTAGGCGCCGTTTAGAGGAACGTGGCGCGACGAGGCGCGACGCCGACGAGGCGCGACGAGGCGCGACGGGGACGAAGCACGGTTGCAGCCAACGGAAGATTTCTTTTTAGACAAAAAATATTTTTTTTTCAAGGAAATCTCTTAAATTAAATATTTATAAATACTTTAAATATAAATTTATACACGGCACTTCACGCTAACTATCATTTATTATTTATTATTTTAATTTAATTAATATTAATATATTTAACTCTTAAATTAAGAACTAAACGTAAATTTAATCCTTAAATAAAATTTACTATATATTTTTTATTTTGATTTTTTCTAATTTTTTTTATTTTAATTGTTTTCTATTTTTTCATAACTTCATTATTATAAATTTTTTTAAAATGAGTTAAATGTAATTTTATTCATATTTGTTAAATTTAGTTAGATTAAATAAATAATAAATAAAAATCAGTTGGAGGATGCTCCCTGTAAATCTACATTTAAAATAGGGATACTGCTTATAAAATTTAATTTAGAAGTATCGTTTATAAAAAAGGCTTTTTTGAAGGTGAAAAAGAAAATTTTCCTTTTGCTTAAGCACATAAATAAGAAAGAGTTTCCTTTTGATTAATTATTAAAAAGTCCCCATTAATTAAAAAAATTATTAAAAGCTCTCTATAAATAATATTTAATTATATTTGGTGAATAGTTATTAAATTTTTTTTAATTAATTTGTATTTTCAAAACTTTATAATAATAAAATTTCTATAAATTAAAATTATTGTATAAAAAGTTCGAATTGATGACTATCAGTATCTAAAGAATATTTTATTTTAAATTTTTAAAATTCAAATTTTATTGTTTAATTTTCCTCTCCGTCCTTTCTCTCCTCCTTTCACTGGGAGAGAGCTGCAACGAGGTGGCGGTGATGAAGCAGCAAGGCAGCGAGATAGTAACGAGTGAAAAATTAATGAGAGAATTTATTAATGTAACATCTCGTAATCTCATTGTAAAGGTATTGTCCTCTTTGGCTTTAGAAAAACTGCGTGACTTAAGCACTTCCCAGGAGATCAGCCATCCCAATACTACTCCAGCCCAAGCAGGCTCAACTATGAAGTTTTTCATCACTAGCCTCACAATTTTACTCCAAAAAATATCTCTCCTGTTTGATATCACGTTATCTACTTATATAGCTCAGGATCTCCCTCCCTTTTCGATGTGGGATGATTCATTCTTGTGCCCCTCTCACCACTCATTATTCAGCCTAGAAGCCTGCCAGGAGCCGCACTTTGCCTCAGTGATTCTTTTCTCTTAGGACATCATCCGGCGATCACTCCCCGCTCCCTTCGGCCATAGGCATCACATGTCAGATGTAAAATTAAAAATCTATTAATCATAATTGCGGAGCAGTTTTATTTGTAATATTAAGTAGAATATAAAAACCTATCAACAAATTTTTTAAAATTATAAATTAAAATATTATAAGAGTTAATTATAAGAAGGTTTAGTAATTAGCCTTTTTCTTTATGAGATAATTAAGAAAGATAGACAATAAATCTGAAATTATTGGATGATATTCATAAAATGAAGGGGAGAAAATTCAAGCATATCAATGTAAGAATAAGCAGATAAAAATAAAAGATCGTTTGTTTCAATATTATCTTGATGCTATATTATGTTACTTAGAAAAATAATTATTTAATTGAGATAATTATCTATATGCTATACAATTTAGTTTATTTATGCCTTACCCATCCATTCTTAATTAATTACACTATGCACACTCAACATTACAAAATCTTACATACACATATTTGAGTTAAAACTTAAACAAAATTTATTTGAAAAAATATTATGTTAGTAAATCATTAAAATTGTATTTTTACTCCTAATGATATATATTTTTCTCTTTGTCAATACCACACTAAAGCACTGATTTGTCTTAAAATCAATTCACGTCGGGGATGTCTTCTTCCTTTACCGCCACCTAAACATTAAGGTTTTAGGACTTTTTACTCAAAATATATTTAAATATCCTTAAAATAATATGATGAATAGCTCAGATTTTTTATAATTTAATTATAGTTAGTTTATTGAAAATTATAATTACTCATTATAATAGAAATAAGTTAAAATGCGTGTATGTAGATTTTATAATATTTTGAGTGTGCATAGCGTAATTAACTAAGAATGGATGGATAAGGCATAAATAAAACTAAATTGTGTGGCATATAGATAATTATTCCTATTTGATTTAATGACATCTATAAATAATTTTTTATAAGATAATAGAAATATTAGTCAAAATATAAAATTTAAATATTATAATATTTAAATTATATGACATAACATTAAAATAATAACGAAGCAAACGTTCCCTAAGAGAAGTCACTGTTAATGGTAACATAAAAGTGATGAACAGGAGCAATTTTTGTGTTCAGAACATTGAACCGCCAATTAGGGCTCACCACGTCAGCACCGGTTGGAGCCGCATTTGCTAGGGTTCTCTTTATTGAAGGGAATTGAAAATGTAACATCAATTTCTTCAGTAAATCCACTTTTGGTATATAGGAAATAAAAAAAAGTGTGGAAAGTAAATTAAAATTAGTTATAAAGAAAATAAAAAATAAATTCAAATTCAAATTAATTTTTTCAAGTCATTTCAGTTCAATTTGTGATACCAAAATTTCCAAATCTTAAACCTAAGCCTCTTCCAAACTATATATGAAACGTTAAGCCCGTCACTATTTATCAGATTTTATCTTTACTAATATTTTAAAAAGCAATATAGACTAGCCGGTTCAACTGGTTTGATCATAAACTGATGATTTGGCTAATCTGGTTAACCATTAAAATCATTTTTGCATTGAATCTTGGTCAAATCGGAAAATCAATTGATTATTGGGGTCAGACTGGTTAAACATTCAGTAAAGTTATACATAAATAAAGGTATATATATATTATTTGAGGCTTTTTTTTTTGTAAATGTGAGATTATGTTCTTATATGACTGAGCTCAACTTTTTTATTTTTGCATCTTGTAGTTAATTTGGTTAAAAATATACTATTTTTAGTATTTAACATTAAAGATTATTTTTTTATTATTTACAATATTTATAAAAAATTTAAGTTTTATATTTTATGAATAATTTCTTAGGAATATGTTTTATTTTTTATTATGCAATTCTTTAGAAGAAATTTCATATTTATGTTATTTCATATATATATATATATATTTTTATTATTTAATAAATTTTAAAAAATTATTAAATATTATTTTTAAAAACTTATTATTAAGTTATGTTTTTTTTTATTTTATGAATATTATTTTTATTTTTATTTATTATCATAAAATTATGTTTTATCAATGTTTATTGTATTATTAAATTATCACGATTGAACTTTAATTCAATCTCGATTGAACCTTAAACTATAAATTCTTCACTCTACCGTTTCTGATGCTGGTTCATTTTTCAAAACTTTTTAACATAAAAGAATATAATTTTAAAACCTTGTATTAATATATTTTAATATTTAATTAATAATTTTTTAATAAAATTAGTAATATTTTAAATCTTACATGCAACAGCAGGTTTTTTACATGGAAAATGAAAATATCCGGTGGCATTCATTGAATATTTCCAAACTAAACTATTTGTACTTCAAAAAAAAAAAAAAGTAAACTATTTGAGGTTGATTGAATTTCTTTTCTTTATTTAGCATAGAACAATACTCCTCTCAAACTCAAGTAAATCAAGATCACTTTTTATTTTAAAAATATTCATCACTCTTTTTTTTTTTAAATAAGAGTAATTGGATACCACTTCTTTCCCTCTTTTAATTTATTTGATCTCCATACCATTTTAGCCATACCACAAACCAAAATAATTTTATTTTTCGAAAAAACCATTATCCATTATTTCAAAATAACTTATTCATTATAAATTTTTAAAAAAATTAAATTAATTTTTATATCACACGTGATTTTTAATATAATTAACTTTATTTCTCATTGTACAAATATATATACACAAAAATATAAATTTTACGATAAAATTAAATTGATTTTATTGCTAAATAAGAACAATACAAGAGATCTCTATAGGTCCACAATGAACATAATTAATCTTAAACATCTTTCTATAATCTTATCACGCCACACCTACTCTCTTTTCATGATACAATCATTTATAATACGATCCAAGAGACTTGTCACCCAGCATAACATCACATCTTAACTACGGTTAAAAAAAAAAAAGTAAACCAACATTTGAAATCCCCTAACCCCAGAAACCTAAGAATAATAAAAGAGAAAAAAATTTACAAATTACCTTTTGGCATTCATCTTCAAATTTCTTAAGATTCCAAGCCAATCTCTACAGTCTACAGGAAGGAAGAAAACTGATCTCAGCAAAAATCATGAGGCTAATTATGATGAAGTAATTACACCAGACATCCATGAAACCACTACTGGTGCATTTGGGTAGGAACTCCTGTATGAGTCCGAGTACTTGTTCTTGAAGTTCAGGCGAGGCCTCTCATCCTACATTAAGGAACAAAAAGGGAAAATTTAACCGTTGCAGATGAAGTAGTTTGATTGGAGCAATTAAATCAGGAGCTGAAAGTTTTTAGGATAAAATTAAATTTGGATAGAGATATTTTTTTATTAAAAGTTGTGAATGATGTGAAATAAAGTTAATTATTATGTTGAGATATGTGAGGGATGTGATGTAAAGTTAATTATTATGTTGGAATATGTGAGGGATGTGATATAAGTTAGTTATTATTTTAGTAATATGTGTAGGATGTGAAATAAAGTTAATTTTTAATATTAAATTTTATGTGTGATGTGATATGGCTGGTTAAAATTAAACCAGGTTAATTCTAAACTTAAAAACAAACGGGGCTAATGTGTTAATTGTTAATCCACACTGCAATTTCCACCAAATTAATAGGATACCTTCTATACTCCTGCTATTTTTTATTATTTTTTAGGCTTTAATTGATATTTGAAAAAAAATATTGCTTGCTATGGTTATTTGATAGAAAAATAATAGATACCACAAAAATATAACATGAACAAATTTAATCAAAGATAATGAGAACATTTCATTAAAAGATTATAAACTACCACATGCTAAACACCAAAATATTGCTATTTTACAAATGCAAAACAAACAAATGCTACATCAGCATATTAACATCACAATTAAATTCCATTCAAGATATTAAAAATATTTCTTTCAGAAGTACAATTTGTTCTCCAATATTAAAGTTGATTCAATGTTATTATCATTTAAATGTACGGATGTAAACAAGTTCGACTTAATAATTTGATAAATTGAACCTTTTAACATGATATTACCAATGTTTTAGAAGTTAACCACAAAGTTATTGCTGTAATTAATTTTTTATTGTATATTTATATAAATGATTTGAATGCTTGATATAATATATATATATATATATATATATATATATATTGATAAGGTTTGATACATAATAGTGTCCTTATATTAACAATTCAATCTCATCATGAATCATAACAACTTCATGAAGCGAAACTTCCTAGCATGCCAATAAACTTGGAACATTTACCTAATCTTAAGATGTCTGGCTGAGGGGTTTTAACTAAGCTAGAAGCTTAATATAGTATTATCAATTCTGAAAATGATTATTTTAATCAATATTTTGGAGCAAAACAAATTTCCCAAGTCCAAAAATACAAGGTCAAGCCTACATAGACTATCTAACATTTATCTGTGAGAGCTCAGGGATCAATATCATAGTGCCTAAACTTTAGCTCTCAGTTCAGATAGGTTTATACAGGTTTATGTTGTTTGAATCATTCTATATAGATTTATTCTCATCAATTCTAGTTCCACATAGTCATAGATACATGAGTTTTCTAATTTATGTTAATGTGATTCTTTTAAAAGATCTAAATAATTATTTATTTGGTTGGTTTCGGGTGGGGGGAGAGGAAGTGAAGGGGCCGAGGGGGGTGGGAGAAGAAATAAAAATAAACAGAGAAAGATGATGGGTGCATGAATATTTTAAAATCAATAGTAATATCACAAAAAGAATCATCAAGAACAACTGACTCATGTGAAATGGATCAGAAAACAATAAATTTACCCTCAAGGATCAAACTAGAAATGGCAAGAGTAATCACAACATTTAAATGAAACTAGGTATTCAAGCTAATGAGAATCAGGTAAACCGAGTTACCTGTTTAAGCCAGCATTCTTGATGCTTGTGCTCATACTTGTCTGGAGAATAACATCCAAATTCTGATGGGCAATAAACCCATATGTTGCATTTCATATCCCCTGGTTTTGCATTTCTAGCCTGATCTAGGCAGGCTTGACAACATTCGGCAGCACTTTCCTTATGATGTGTAGGGCCCCATCTCACAGCAGCACCAGCATAATCAGTATGCAGCTCGGCATGACATTCTGGTGGTATAGTTGGACCAGGGATTATCTCTTCGACTGTCAAGAAGGAGAGAAAAAAGACAAACAAATTAAAATAAAAAGAAACTACAAGTATGAAGCCATAAACTTCTTTAAATATTAAATAACCAATTCCTAGTATTATTTCGAGTCTGTATACCATAAAGTGAAAGCCAAATTACATATGAGCACCTCCGTCGATGACCATCTCCATTCCATTTACCATGTTTGAGTTACATCTATCTATGAAGTAAATCGGATGAGATCCGGTTGTTCATCAACCATCCTACCCTTAGCCTCACCGCCATTGTAGTTGCAGCTCAAATCATTCAATTTTCGCTAAGGCAGGCACCGTTCAAATGTCAGAGTTGCCAAAACACTGCGCATTTGAGCAGAAATTCATGAAAATCAATTTCAAAAAAGTTTTCTTTTTTCATCTTTAGAAGAGAAAAACGCCATCGGATTTCAAAGTAGCCCTTCAAAACGTGTTTGACTAAACGTCCCATATTCTGGAATGATTGACAACACTTTCATCAACTAGTCATGGAATGGGCAAAGCAGCATTGGAAATCTTTCACTCAAAACATGGAAGCGAGGTGCGGTTTCTATGGAAAAATGGAAAAACTCAATATGAGGAATCTCATTCAATAGTTAACAACCCACTCCCACAAGCAAAACCTTGCTGCAAACTGTCTTTGGTGAGATCTCCATCACCATGGAATCCAAGAGCTTATAACCTAACAATGGCCATATCCCAACCATCGATTTTCATTCCAACACACTTAGACCAACAACTCATTGCTGTGAATCTGCTGCACTCTCCATTCATTGTGTTTCAAATGTTCTTTCTGTCAAGTATTAGCCTCAACCCCGCTGTGGATCTGCAGTTTTCACTCATAAGTTGTTCTCTCTTGTGTCTATTGCAATTATCAAGACTGGAACGAATCATGATTGTGGTGATTAGAGTGGCACAACTGTAAATTGAAATGACTTCTTGAAAGGAAGATTCTAATATTCCATGATCTCCTTTTAACTGGCATTTTTAACTGCAATTTTGCTTTGACTTTATGTGCGCAGATTGAAATAAAGAGGATCCAGTGTTTAGCATGAAAATAAGTGAGTTTACAGTGCTATGAATGTAAACTTTGGCATTTGGAGGGTTATACAATGAAGTTTTTGGCTTATGTGGAGATAGAAATGCAAAAACGTCAGTTCAGTAATGGGCTGACAGAACAAACTCAGATCATAATTCCAGGACAAGGAAACAGTACAACAAGGATATTTAAGTCACAACAAAACTCATAATCAAAAATGCTCCATGCTCAAGTCAAGAAGACAATCAGATCACAGAAGGCTATTGATTTGGCTCATTCAGCATAAGCCAGATATACTGCAAGAACAACAAAGCCTTAATCTCAAAAATTAGTTTGAGAGCTAAGCAGAAATGGTTGTTAAAAAAAAATCATAGAGTTGAATACAACTACTTGGCATAAAGCTACCGGTGATAATTATATAAGTAACACGAAGCAATTGGCTTGGTGGAGAACACCACCTAACTCCTCCACATTATCAGGCTTGTCGTCAACAACAATGTGGGTAATCTCAGAAGGCATCCAAAAACCAATGCTCTCCAATAGCATTTGCCAATCTGTTTCCAAGGCCTTCTTCAACTTTTCTGCGTGCAGAAGGAATCATGGAGCATAAGACAAGGACACATGCAAAAGAAGCAACAATTAAGCTCGTGCAAACCTAAATGTAGTGCATTGAATGAAGAATTCAAAATGGAAAACAACTCCAATAAAGCAGTCCAAACACATTTTATTCATACTTGCTACTTTTAAAGGGGTGCTCAAGTTCGCAGATGTATCTGCTAGTGACAAACTTCTGATTTCTTCAAGCTTCTCAACACGCCAAGATTCCAGTGCTCCTGTCAAAGAAAATGAAGTCTGTTACATTATCTAAAGAATGTGAATTCAATTAAAAAAGTAGTTGCTGCAAATACATAGGTAAGAACTAGTTAACAGTTACCAGTTCTTGAAGCTAGTAGTATTCGCAGACATGAGGCAAGTAGCAATAATCTCTAGCATTTCGATTAATGGCACTTTTTTCCTAAGTACTCCGAATGGCAAAAAAACTAAATTTTTGCAGTGTTCATGGTATTATATAGTCTTATATTATGCCAAACTTGCTAGAGACATTTTAGAATAATAACTAAAATGCAGGTTTAAAGATTTAATTAAAAAAATCAAAGAAAAAGCCTGAAACTCTATTGGCATGAAGATAAAGCTAGAAGATAGAGCAAAGTCAAGCATTCACCTCAAGCAATGTAAGTCAAAAAATTGGACCGATCAAATCAAAGAGTAAAGATGAACCCATGCTTTGGAGAGATCAACATTTTCTTATTTTGACTTTATTTTGAGTAGAAAAATATGTAAGATTGATCATGATGTGTTAGGGTTGGAGAATCTCTTTGGCACAAGGAATGCATTAGAACATCGTAGGTTCAATTTACAATTGATTTGAAATGAGTCATGGCTCTATTGTGTTGTTTTTGACCTATTGGTCGAATCCTTGGTCGACCAAGAGGCTATTGGTCGAGCAGGACTTGTCGACCTATAAAGAGCTTAGAAGATGCCAGCACTCAGAACTGTTGATCAACCAAGTAGTCTTTGGTTGATCGACCAAGTAGCCTTTGGTTGACCGACCAAGCAGTCTTTGGTTGACTATGTGAGCAACTAACAGGACACTGCTGGAGTTGTAAAAGAAAGATATTTGAATCTTAGTTGACCACTTGGTTGACTAACAATTATAAACTAATTGTTTACAGTCAGTCATTTTATTTTCCACTTGGGATTGTTTTAACCTATTCTAAGCATATTGTTTTGGATGATTAGTTATAGGTTTCGGGCCATATTATCGAGTAATGACTAAGAAGAGTTGAAAAACATTTTGAAATGTGTTCTAAAGTGAATTAGAAGGCACTGGTGCTCAAGGGTTGCAAGTTGATTCTTCATTCCTCTCGAGATCAATTGAAGTTGATCATTGGGAAGCAGAATGAGGTTCCACAATAAATTATGGTTGTGTTTATACTTACTCTTTTAACATCTTAGGATTCTTGTATTCCTTCACTTTGGATGTGAAGAAAGCCTATAATGGGATAACTTAAAGTATTGTAACGACCTCTCCCTTGCTATGACCAAAACTACAACACTATGGGCTTGTTTGGTTGGAGGATGAATTTGGGTAAGGAAAGAGAAAATAATTTATTTTATAAAGTTGATGGGAAAGAAATTTATTTTAATATTGAGAGGTGTGTAGGATGTGAAATAAAGTTGATTTTAAGGTTGAAATTTGTGTTGGATGTGAAATAAAGTTGATTTTTAAGGTTGGAATTTGTGTTGGATGTGAAATAAAGTTATTAAAATTTATAATAAATTTAAAATATTATTAAGATATTTTTTTGCCCATTTTTGGGCTCATGCCAAACAAGGCCATATATCCACTTTTCATAGACTAGCTTCTAGTTGAGTGCGAATCAACCTTAACTTGAAATTAAAGTCCTCACTTTGAGTTGAGTTTGATTCAAATCGATTGAAAATTTTTCAAATTTGAGATAAATTTTGAGTTAAATGGAGCCTATTTATAAGTCATACTTTTATTAAAACACTCATTATACATATTATGTATATTACTGTGTAACACTACAAGTTTATTTATACATATATTGTACATTTATTTATGCTTTAATCCCTTTTTATAAGCTATCTTGACATATTTATAAACAAAAAATGCATTAAATATACTCTGAAAACTTCTAAATGCGTGTTTCGTACATATAATGAATTAATTAAAAGTTGAATTAATTTTATTTTGGGTGTGTTGGCTTTTAGGCTTTTAGCTATAAGAAATCTAAAATCTTGCATTTTCTGAGTTTGCTGGTATAGCTATCATTGACAGTGTCATACTCCTCTCTTGACCTAGCTAGCATCATTCGTTTGAATAAAAGGGAATAAGCAGTTACATACGCAGTTAACTCATGTTTGCTGCCATACAAATATAATTTAGTGTAAAAATGAACGGAAAACTTATTAAACTTTAAATGCAGTGATTACAGACGCTCAAATAAAATGTCTCTTACTTCTATGTAATATTTTTAGGGATAGAAGCTCGGGTTCCAAATACACAAACCTCGCCACTCTGTCGAATTATCCAACCCTTTTAGTCTTGAAAGAATCTCATATGCCAGGTTAAGCTCCACTGGTTTTGAATTCCTGCTCTTCGAGGCCTTCTTCAGCCTCTTCACCTTATCGGCCGGAAATATCAAAGAGATCAGAGAAAGTTGAAAAAACAAAAGAAAATAATAAACGAGAAGCACATTCTCACCAATCGAGCTAGCTCTACGGGCTCAAATGCCTTACGAATCCGAATCGACTCTTCAAGTCTCTTAATCTGTTCGTCGCTAAACCTAACACCTGGCAATTCAACACAAAAAGCGATATAAACTGAAATACACCACCAAATAACCTCAAATCAGAGCAAACAGTTTTCCTCTTTAACCTGTAGATGATTCCAACGAGACGGAAGAAGTACTATTCAACGAGCGAAGAACAAAGAGGGCGAGGATGAGATTCACACAACAGAAACCAGTGGTGATCCTTCTGTAGGAGAAGCATTTCACTCCTCTCGGCAAATCTACTTCTCCCCTCGCCATCCTTCCGTCGCTGCCACCAGAAAATCCGAAGTCCTCATGTCACCTCCCCTCCGTGCGAGCGCTGGACTCGGCCATAACAACTCGATCGCGGCAGCTCGTCTCCCCTGATAGCTCCTCTTGGCTCGCGGAGAGGTGAATTGAGGTGGTTTTATTTCATTACAAGCAATCAAAACTAATGGAATTAAAACAACAACCACCACCAAGACTAATCCCACTGGGTGGGGTCAACTATATAAATTCTTTATTTTTATTGTGCTCTATCAGTTACCAAATTCTTATCTAATTCTAAATAATTAAGATCACTCCTTATAATTTCTTGTCATATCTTCTTTGATCTCCCTCTTCCTCTTTATACATGAGCAAAAATTCAATGACTCATTTTTTCTAACTGGAGCTTCAATCAGCCTACGATTTAGATGTCCAAACCATCTAAGCCGACTTTCTCTAAGTTTATCCTCAATTAGTGCAACACCAACTTTCTTTCGGATATACTCATTTCTCATTCTATCCTTTCGTGTATATCCACATTTATACAACATTTATGTTTCCTCTTTGCAATATTTATTTTATTTTATTTTTACTCTTTGCAGGCCAGCATTCTGCACCATATATCATCGCTGGTCTTACTACAGTTTTATAAAATATACCATTGATTCTGGATGAGATTTTTCTATCGTACAGCACACCAGAAGCATTTCTCCATTTTACCCATCCTGCTTGAATCTTGCTAATAACGTTATTATCTATTTCGCCATCATTTTGTATAATTGATCCAAATTTGATGCGGGACAGATGAATGATGATGCAGTTTAGAGATTAACAATATTGTAAAATAGATTATTCATAAAATAATGCTAAATATCATAGAATAATTTTGTAACGACTGAGAAATTAATTAAACCCGCAAAAATTGATTCCTTTTAAAATTTTAAATAAATTAGATCGAAGGTATTTGAAAAATTACCAATTCAGATTTGGGCGCAATCCGATTTTCAATAAATCAGAAATAGGGAACATGATTAAGGGTCTAACAATATTTAACTAACAGTAATTAAAAATCACTCAATAATGAAAGGTCGCACAGGCGGAACAAGTTCGAGCAAATCACAAGCGAGTAGAAAAATCCAGATTGTTCGATTTTACCAGATCAAAGGTTTTATTGAAATTTGTACCTGAACTAGAAAATTTAGGGACCAAAATATAATTCTCCCAAATAGGGTAAAAAAGATAATTTATTTAATTTTTTTTAAAATGTGTGAAGCAAATTAAAGTAAATTAATTATATTAAAAATTATATTAATTAAGAAATAAAATTGATTGTTTTATTAAAAATTATATTGAATGTAAAATAAAGTAATTATTTATTATTAAAATTTGTGATATAAAATTAATTTTTAATTTTTTAAATAAATTAAAATTTTTATTGCTATTTATTTTATTTTTTTTCATGAACTAAACGGACTTAGATGTAGGTTCATGAACCAATTTATTTTCTACTTTTAATAATATTATTAAAAGCTTATTCAATTGCTTCTTTAGGCCTCATTTGGTTTGAGCTTTTTTTTAGATATGAAAAAAAAAGTATTTTATTTTTTAAGTTTAATGAGAGAGAAAATTATTTTACTATTAGAAAGTGTGTAAAATATGAAATACTTTTAATTTTAATATTCAGATGTGAAATAAAGTTAATTTTATAATTAAAATTTATGTTGGACAAAAATCTCGCCTCGAACTAAACGAGGCCATTAGAGTTCTGGTGTGATATACGTAAATTTAAAAATTAAATGAGGTTGGTCATTTAATCGATTCAATAATAATTGTTGGCCAGTCACTGTTTGCTTAAATCACTATTAGCAAATTGGTGAGTTGATGGATAGTTGTGGTTGAACCAACTTAGTGCCAAAAAAAATTCTAGATTCTGAATTTTACAAAAAAAATAAATTATAGATTTCATCACTTTTTAATTGTAAAACTCTTAAGATGTTCTTATTTATTTTTGTCTTCTATGTCTTAGGCCCTGTTTGGCAATAGACTAAAAATCATGGCTAAAATTACCCATAGTCAAAATCTTAAATTTATTTTAAAAAATTATTTTATATTTCATCTCACACAATTTCCAACATTAAACAATCACTTTATTTCACATCGAACACAATTCTCAATAAATCAATCAACTTTATTTTACATCATACATAAATTTTAATATAATCAACTTACTTTATTTCACATCATACACATTTTTCAAAAATGACTAAAAATTTCAACTACATCTTTTTTTTTCTTATTACCAAACAGAGCCTTAGCAGGTGACTTCTTCACCGCAAAAATTGGTGAACTGCGGCATTAAGTCAACCCACCAGTCTTCTTTATCATCATTGCGGGTTTTTCCCTTGAATCTTCTATGGGCTATATCTAAATTTGGTGATGTTAGGTAAAAATTTTATTTGGTTAAATCAGTAATGTTTTTTTGAATTATTTTGTTCTTCTTTTTTACTTGAGTGCTTGGTCTTGATCTTCCTTGATAGTTTGTAAAGGCTGAGAGCTAAAAAGATTTTCAATAATTTCAATAACATAACTCTACTAAAATGCCAAAAAAAAAAATTTTTTTTTAGTAAAATGCAAAAATGCCTAAATTTTTTTTTTCCTAATGGTAAAATGTCAAAAAGTTCATGCTTACATATACAATTAATACCATCACAGCACTTTTTTATAAAATAAAATAACAAAATAAAAATATGGCGGCTTTTTAATTTTCAAATGAAAGCATGTAGCAACATAGTTTTTACATTCGAGTGAAGATCTGTCGTCTTCCAATTTATTACTTATATTTTGTATCATTATATGCATTTTGAGTATATTATTTGCATCATTTGACTTATTATATAAGTGAGAATTATCATTATATCTTGTAATTGAGTTAATTCAATTATGGTATGTTTGATTCAAATGGGATCAAATTAGGGTTACAAATCAAAATTAGCTAAAATTTAATACATTTAGATGTATTTGTAATAGGGAAGAAATAGGAAGGCTTATATGTAATTTCACAAACAAGCGATCAAGCCTCTGCTGTTACTCCGGAGGCGGTGATCGAGTTCGCCAGCTTGTGTGCGCTGTTCGACTCGCCGAAGTCCGAACTCGCGCCATTCGAGCGCACCGGAGACTGGATCACGTCTCCGGCACTCGCGGACTCCTGGCCGCACGCCGCGACCGAGCGACGCATCCTCGCAGCAGATCTTCGGCTCTTCCACGTTCGACCGCAGGTTGGTTGAAACCCTTGGTTCCGTCCTCTCCTAACCAGAGGAGTTGATGGGTTGTTGTTGATGAGAGTTTGATTATCTGAGTTGAGAGAAGAGAGGTTCTTCTTCTTTTCTTTGGATCCCACGCAGGTGGCGTTCGATTCGGTTCTGATTCTGCGCAGGTGGCACCAGATTAAGCTTGTTTCAAATTTGAGAACGACGGGAGGGGGCTGTGGCTGCCATCCAGGAGATTTGAGGTTTATGATTTCTCTTTGTGTTCTTATTTGATATGGACCTTGGGAGAACCACACCCCAAAAGCTAACTCATGGGGGTGGAGAGCTCAAAGTTCATATGAACTCCACATTAGAATCTCATACTTCCAATGTGGGACCCAAGTCCCATACCTTGCAATTGGATCGTAACAATCCACCACACTCTGCAATCCCGGCGACCACGCCGGCTGGCTTTGCGTTGGCTCTTTCTAGCCCCGGGCGAACACTGCAATATCGGCGTCACCACCGGCGCCGCTAGATTGCAACTCGGACACGTAGTGAATGACTCTAATACCAATTGATATGGACCTTGGGAGAACCACATCTCAGAAGCTAGCTCATGGGGGTGGAGAGCCCAAAGTTTATATAAACCCCACATTAGAATCTCATACTTCCAATGTGAGACTCAAGTCCCATACCTTGCAATTGGATCGTAACATTACTAGATCCGTTTTGTGTTTCCGTTGGATGTGAAAGTTCTAAATATCTTTCTAGTAATTCTGTGTTCCTTCTTGTTTTATTTCTATTCATCTGTTGTGTCGTCCTTGTTCTCTAGTTGGTTGGAAATTACTGCTATTTCATGTTTTTTCTATATTGAACTTGATTAAAGTCAAGGTTTTGCTGGTTATTCCCGAGTCCAAATATAGTTTGAAATTTACCGAAATGTTCTATCCAATTTCTAAATCCAGGTGCACTTTCTTGATAGTTTTTGGACGTCTAAACCATCTACAGAATTCTTGATTTTTTGGCATTGAGTTTGCCTGATTCCCTAGTTTCACACTGTATGTCAAACCATCTACTTAATGCTCTAATTTAATTCCAGATCCATTAATATTTATGTTGTTAAATGTTATTTCAGGGTTGAAATTTATGTGTTTAAGTAGTGGTGGGGACATGACATCATCAGGCCGTCGATTTATTACAGGCAGAGTCTACATTCAGCGCCCGAGATCTCACAATGTGGTGTCGATCTGGATGGAGGATTGACATCTGTATATTTGGCAGGCGTGATTGGTGGCTGATCAGTGGATTGAAAATCTCCATTTAAATCAATTTATTGATTTGAATGTGAATATTTTAAATCCCACCAACTTTCCTTGATGCGAAGAACTCTATCCCGTAGAGTAACGGTCAACTCCGTTGCAACACCTCTCTAACAAGTCCGGATCAAACCGTTGCAACTTGTCTCTAGTGATTCAGGAATCCTCTAATATTAACAAACCTTTTTACCTAACCAAATATCTCTAATATCCTCGCTTTCTAGTTGGGATTACTTATTTATCGAGAATATGTTCAATTTGCTCTTTTTTAGTGGAAGGCTATGAAAGTCGATACTCAAGGGTGTGTTCTCTCTCAATAGAGGAAGAAAACTCAAATAGATCACTGGGTATTGCTGTTAGTTCTTTGATTTGAATTTAGTATTAATCTTAAAATCTGATAGTAAATCAACCACATATACATTAGACCCAAATTTCTTTAATATTTTTAATGGACCTGCCTCACGAGCTTATAGCTTCTTAACGACTCTTGAAGGGAATCACTCGGGCCACGACACCATCAGACCGTCGATTTATTCCAGGTAGAGTCTACAATTGGCGCCCGAGGTCTCATCACGTGGTGTCGTTCTGGATGGAGGATTGACATATGCAAATTTAACAACAGGCGTGATTGGCGGCTTATCAGTGAAGGGAAGGGTTGAGACTTTGGGTGAAAATCCTTAAATACCTTAAAGAACTTTGAGGTATTTCCCAACTCTTCTCTCTCGGTTCTCTATTTCAAACTAATCAAAATTCAGGCCTCATTTTATAATTTCATGCCCTAAAGCTCTCTTCTCCTCCTCTATTAGCATGGGACGCCTGATCGCCAACCTCCGCCCGCCTCTCCTCTGCCCCAGGTTAGTCGCGCAGTCGGCACTCTCGGCCGGCTCTCCGGCAACCCCCCCCCCCCCCCCGTTAGCTAGTTGTCGACGTCGTTGCCTACTATGTGTGTGATCTCGCCATCACTACGACGCTGAACACTGATCACCCCTCACCAGTAGCTTGTGTGCGCTAGCAAACTGCTGCCGAGACTTGGTCACCTCCTTTGGTGTGGCGACCCTCTAATACTCGCATTCTGCGACTGTCCGCTCGTCGTGCCCAATAGCCTCTATCTCTCACTTCGGCCTGTCGTTTTATCATCGACAACATCTCCAACAGTGTGTGATCTATCCGACACGAGTCACGGGCATGAAGCGCCACACCGTACCATCCTTGCTGATTGGTTGTGCTGCTTATGCTTGTTTATTAGATGAGATACTACGACTTAACATTGTGGTAAAGATTCTCCACCTGAGATATATCTAAAACCCTATTGAATATCTTGAATTTTTTGCGAGATCTTGTTGTGATGTCTGTTATCAGAACTATTTGATTTGATCGCTTGTGTGACCTGAACATTATTATGTGATTAAATTGTTGTTGGGTGATATTTTATTGTGAAAATATCCTTTTTCTACGTACCCTGGCTCTGACTTGTTGAGATGAAAATTTCTAAAATTATTTGGTAAATTAACTAGATATTATTTGAACTTGTTTCTAAATATTTAAAATCAATTTACTTATCGAACCTATAGTTTCTTAATTATTACACAATTATCATCAGCAATATTTCTGAACAATTTTATGCTCATCTGTTAAATTATTTATTGATCTCTAATTAGGATTACATTACGCATATTGTCTCACATCAAGTAGTTTATGTCTCTATTTCATGGTAGCTAATTTTCCTTTTAAACTTGATAAATCTTATTTTAATTGTGTGAGCTCACTGGATTTCCTTAGAGTTTTATTAATTTCCATGAATTCAACATGAAATATTATGTGAATGCATAGTTTAGCATATTCAAAGGAAAAACAAGCTTAATCTCCTCAATATCGTAGCATAAAGCATAGTTCATTTTCCTAGTATATAGCATTTTGGTTACATAGAGCTTCGCATTTTGGGTCTGTCAGCACGTTAGACAACCTCCATTGCATACACTCTAGGCATATATCCCTATTAGCAGCTTGAGGTTCACTCACTCACCCACAAGTGAACTCTACACTACATCAAAGCATTTTCATGGATAACTTCTGAAATGTAAGAATAGTTTAAGCTCCTTTATATGTTTAATTTTAATTTTTAAATGTTTGATCTTCTTTTGAGTGGGCTTTAACCATTATCAAAGTCTTACAAGGCATTATTCTTAAACCAGTAACTCAAAATTCAAAAATATACTCTAAGCTTTTGTTTGCTAAGCTATTCTGTGGCATAAAAGGCGTCTAGAATTTTCTCTGATTGGCATTCTTGAATACTGTTTGATCTTTGCGCCTTATCTAGAATTTAGATCAGTGCATGCACCAACACTTTTCTTTTTATGAAACATTTTTTTGAAAGCTAATTTTATGTTACTTCATTAGGAACTCTAGAACATCAAGTTGAATTGCGCTTGATTCCGATTCCTTGCTTACTGGTTTCTTAGACATTATGAATTGATTTATGGTGACATCCGTGGGCAGGTTCTGGTCTATAAACCTGGGATTGGTTAACATGGTTTGGTCTTTATTTTTGCCCAGCTTAGTTGCTTTTGCTTTGATTCTTTAGTCTAAGATACCAGTTCTCGTTTTTTAATGTTTTTGTTTCTTTTTCTTCCATCTGTTTCACCTTAAAAATCTCATTACAATCTGGTCTTGCATCTCCTCTTTGGAATGAATCTCAATTCTCTTTCACTAGATCTTTCTTTTTTACTTTGTACATTCCAGAATGTTAAGATGCACTTTTCAATGATGTGGAATGATTAGCATAGTTTAGCAGTTCACATTTAAAACTATATTTATTGGATCTTTCAAGGAAATGCTTCGTTTATATTTTCTCATTTTGTGGGTTGTGATTAATATTTCTTTACACTGCTAGATCTTTTGAAACTGCAATTTGATAGTGATTATATAATTTCATATTAAGATGACGTATGCTTCTTTCTCATGTTAGGCATGATTTTAGTTGTTGTTTGCATGTAAGAAATAATTGTTCTACATTTTATCATTGAATATCTTTATATAATATACTTACATTTTATTATATACTTATAAATAAATATTATTTTTGAAATATTACATCGCACAGTCTGAACTCAATTCGACCCTACTTAAACCTTTGAACCTTGAATTTTTTGTTCTATTTGTCTTAAGTCCAGGTCAATTTTCAGAACTTTGGTTTGATACATATCAATTTCATTTAGTAGTAAAAATTAGTAAAACATTCATCTTATAGCATATTTCTTGGGATGCAAGGGTTTTGGCCTCTCTAACTAATTTTCTTTTTGCCTTTTTTTTTCTCTGTAGTCTAAATGGCTGAGGATTCCATTCTTGGGTTTCTCCAGAATAATGATGAGATCCCCGACTCCCATCAGTTCGCTGCCGGCACAGGCATTGACCATATTGAGCTTGAGAACATCATCAAGAGCCTTCGTGGTTTTGAGATTGTGGATGCTCAGGTCAATTTTTAAGGATCAATGATGTCTCAAATCCTCGAGGATAGAGGAATTGATGAAAGCAATGTTGTTTTTGTTATCAGGAATTTCAAAAGGACCGGTGGTTTCTAAAAGATGAGGGTAAAACCTATGCACAGGAGGGTTCGCCGGAAGTCCAATTGTTTTATGCAGTGCCACCTGAGGGGATATCTCGAGAGGAATTGCAGGTCTAGATTTATTCTTATTATTATTATTAGATGTTGATTCCAGTACAAATGCTAATAATTGTTTAAAATAGTTGGTAGCTTTTGGCTTTCTTAACTGGCAATCTATTTTGATGATGATAACCACTTATGCAACAGAAAAAGGTTGATCCTGCACTTTTCAAGATAGGATCTTCTTGGGCAATAAAGAAGAAATGGGTGGAGATTGGGAGGCAAGGGGTTTCTAGAAAGGTAAACTTGGTTTCTCTCTTTTTGATGCTACAAAGTTTTAAAATTGACCTTTTTTTTGCACTGTCACGTACTATTTTTTTTTAAACTACTGCTATTGAGATGTGATTGGGTCTTCATTTTGAAACTCTTTAGTGCATTCTACATTTATGGACCACTGCCATAGAACTCGATTAAAATGCCACGAGGCACCAGTTGTTCTCTTTTGACTGCTACTTTATCTTTATTGTCCCTTCCATGGGCTTTCTCAGTTGGAGCTAAGGCAATATATGGATAGTTCCAATATCTCATATACCAGATGCAATGAGAAATGTAGGAAGAGTAGTGAACATAAAGGACCATCACTTCATTGTTAAAATTGGTAGTTCTGTGTATTCACCTTTAGAAATCAGTTAAAATTTTCTCACCTCTCTGATTTAAGTGATTTCTACTTGTAGCATCCTAGAGAGCCAAGGTGTCGTAATAGAAGGCTTTAACTGGATTCATCTCTTTGATTAAGTTTCTAAAAGTATGTTTCAAAGTTCTCTTTAGGATGTTGGTAGTTTTTATATTGCGAAGCTTAATTATAAACATCATATTAAGTTAGGCAAGATATTGGAGTTTTGAAATATTAAGGAATCAATTGCCAATAATTGTCCAGATATGAGATTATCTTGGAACTAGTTACCATATACTATATTATAAAGTAGGAATCAAACCTTCGCTTCATTACCTTGAATTAAGAATATTGCATGCAGTTATGGACATAGGCTTACATAAATTGTGTATCTTCTTCTTTATCATAGTTTTTGATTAGTGCATTTAAATTTTTTAGGTTGAAAGTGTTGAGGACAAAATCCAACTTGTTCTCCAGAAGATTGAAAATGGAGAGGTAAGTGTTATTATATTGAGTTTTTGTATTTGTTACTTAGAGTTACAAGTAGGGGTGAGGCATGACTCAAAGATTGACAGTTGCTCGATGTTCAGATTGATATTTAGCTTGAATTGTTCTTGACTTGAGTTTTTTGAGCTGAGCCACGAGCCATAGTTGGATCCGGTCGAACTTGACTCAATTTTTTATTTTTAAATATAAACAATGTATTTATTGATTTAATATAATTATTTATTATTTGTACATAAGTATGTGTTAGCTGTGGTTAAGATATTGGTTAGGTTCACTTAATTTTAAATCCTAGCAGAGATAGTTTATTTTTTATTTTTTTGAAAAATTTAATTCTTTGGAGGACTTAAGTTATCTTGATTAAGGCTTGAGCTAACTCAAAGTCAACACAAGTTAGCTCGAACTTGAATCAAATTGAGATGAGCGAGCTTGAGTCGTGTTTGGTTCGGTCTGAACTCGGGTCATTCTCACCCCTAGTTACAACATTCACATTAGTTGGCATTGGAGTCTACATGACTAGGTAGAATTAATGTGGTAAGACTTTCTACATTGGAATCTCAGAATTTTCAGATGGTGTCTTCTTATTTTCATTTAATTTAAAAGTTACTTCGAAGTTATTGTATCTTGTCATGTAATTTAACCACTCACATTTCCCGTCCATCATTTTGAATCTTTATTGACAATCTTGGCCCCTATTGTTTTCAGTGCATGGATATACGTGAATTTTATGTTGATCCATTGCAGCAAAACTCAAAAGTGTCATAACAATTGTGTTTAAACATGGGCATGCAAGTGTCTGTAGCTGAGCTCGTGTTATCTGCTATGGAACAAGGGTGAAGTTTCATAAAGTGTGAAATATTTTTGCTCCTTCCTAGATTGCCAATGTTTTGCTATTATTTTTAGTTCATTCATTCTGTTTTTTGATGGAAAGGAGCGCTTTTTGAGAATTTGAATGTTGGGCTCTTCCTAGTGGCACGTTGTTTTGCATTTTAAGCCAAAAACTATTGCTAGTTTTATTTGAATCCCATTCCTGAGCCTTTGAAATTTTTTTATCTTGCAATTGCAGGTTGTTGAGGAGAAAGATCTTATTGAACTTAAAAATAGAAAGCTGATTGAATTTAGGTAAGCATTTCTTATCAACATTGTCATCTGGCTTTATTTGCACCATTTTGTGGTATTTCATTAATTTTTGTGAGTAGTCAAGTGTTTATGTGCTTGTGCTGCTGTATTCACAGTTATAATGCATTTCTTTTTTGGTTATCCTAAACTGTTTTGCTCCATCTTTATTGACTCCTTCATACTTTTCTTTTGATCTATGTGATGTTCTTGTCTAAGATTCTTAATTGAAACTTCTAGTACAAAACAGTTCAGTTCTTCTGAGTTTTTGATACTAATGTTAATTTGAATTTATCTCCATTTTTCACAGGCCATTGAAAGGTTACTCTGTAAAGAGAGGTCCTAAGTTCATCTCAAAGAGGAAAAAGGCTGCAACAGATTTAACTCGGGAGCATATACAGAGGTATACTGTTCTATTTCTTTTTTTATTACTTAACATGATATTGCTGTTTGTCATTATATTAACCAAAGAAATCCAGAATCTTTATTGATGTAATTCTCTTTTGCATGTGATATCTGTTTCTCATTCTTCTGACATGTGGATGACTCTAGGATTTGTTGTGCTTTCTTAAAAGACAGTGCGCTTCAATATACTATTCTCATTGTTTTTCGATTTTCAATGTGCAGGGGTGATTGGAAGGATTTAGAGTTCAAAGAATATAACCTTAGTGCTCAAGTACAGCCAATCCAAATTGGCAGCCTACATCCTTTGCTTAAGGCAAGCTTTACTTTTCTTCTTCTGTTTTTAACTTTGAGGTTGTTTATGATTCTTGAACAATATTACTACATGCTACAAGTATATTACATGATAGTGGCATATATACTGAAGGAAGGCTGTTGTATAAAAGATGCTCATTAGAATCACACACACACACACACACACACACATGATAGGAGAGATTCAATGTTCTCTAGGAGCAACTAAGCTAAATACAGAACAATTACAAAGAGTTTCATAAATTTAAAAAAAATTCCTAACACACCTTCAAGTTGGAGTGTAGATATCTACTAAATCTAGCTTGTTACACAGCTCAGAATATCCTAATTGATTTGATGAGATTTATGGAATTGATACCCTTTAGAAAAAATGACATCAAAATAAAATATGTTTTGTATGTCCATAATGGTAGTTAATTTCAAAAATGTCACGTACATTATGTATCATAGATCTATGTTTAGCTTATGCACTTGATCTAGCTGTAACACAATATTTCCTGCTATTTGAAATGGCTAAATTTCCACCACTAAGAATACAGTAACCTAAAGCAGATCTTCTGTTAGTGACTTATCTTAACATAATTAGCATTGCATAAACATTTACATGAAGGTGATTAGCTTTAGTATATAGTAATTCCTTACCAGGTGCCTTCTTCAAATACCTATGAATCTTAATAATAGCCTTCCAATATTTTTTTTTTGAATTTTGCATATATTGATTGATCACACCAATGACAAAAGAAATATAAGGTCGAGTGACTGTCAAATAGATCAATTTCTTAATGTGATGATTGCAAAAAAGATCATTGTAATGCTTACCATCATCATGGAAGACACTACTAACACCCATAGGGGTATAGACTAGCGTGATAGATCTTTACTTGATCGATTTGAACCCCCAATTTATTAGAAAGGTAAAGCAGCTACTTTTGGAGACCTTGAAACTGGCTTTCTACCTAGACTCCATTCCATCGTCTTACATACAAGAAGACCAACTTGCTCACGTGGATCAACGACATATTTCTGTTGAGAAAAAGAAATGCCTTCTTTATCATATGCAATTTGAATATCAAGAAAATATATTGGACATCCTAGATCTTTGTCAACTAGAGCTTTTTCATGTTGTCTTTTGACCACAGATACTTATGTGATCACTAAGTAGAATGTGATTCACATAGATAACTAAAATTACATATTTCGAAGAGAAATGGCATGAAGATGGAATGGAGGATTTTTACATATTAACTGCAACTTTGGAGATGTTATTAAGCCAAGTCTAGCACTCTGTTTTAAACAATAAATGATCTTCCGAAGTTTACACAGTCTAATCTCCCATAAGCAACATACCTTGAAGTTCTCCATATAGACTACTTTAGAAAGATTGTCGAAAAGGAAAGCGCTACTAACGTTCATCTAATACATATTCTATCCCTGATTAATCGCCAATGAAGATAGTAGAATAGAATTAAGTGTGACTACAAGTGAAATATTCTGAAAGTAACATCATAAGTATAGCTCTTAGCAACTAGAAAAGTCTTGTAGTGATTAATAGATCTATCTTAATAAAATTCAATTGTAAATGCCTAATGACAGCCAACAACGTGAACTTCCGAAAATGTTGGGACTTGGTTCCAATTATGTCAATTAATGAGAGTCGACATTTCTTCATTTATAGTCTACTTCCACCTTTGAATCAGATGAAGCTTCTTGATACATCTTGAGAATATAAAAAGATGACAAGTAAGAACTGAATTATCAATAGGATGGAGATAAATAATCAAGGGTCATGAATGAGTGCAAAGAATGACTAGTGCACTTGGTGTTTAGCTATGTGAGGAACAACATGGAAATCTAGGTCAATAGAGGATCCTTAATTGCTTCAAACATTTGGGGCAGTGAATCTATTGGGGGGATATCTATGCACCTACGTAGGATTATTGGACTGAGGGATAGGAGCAATAGGATGTAGCAGATCATGAAGGTTAATAGATTGATGCTAGGATGGGTTGGTGGAATTGAGATATTTGGAGTAGATTTGAAAAATGAAAGATCAGCAAAAACATAAAAATGATGAAAATGGGGATCATGACAATGAATGATAACATTTATTTAGGCTCGAGAGTAACCTAGAAAGGTAACCAAATCGAATGAGGAGAGAGTTTATTAGTGTTTAGTCGGAGAGAGTGGAGAAAGCAGATACACCCAAAAGCTCGTGGAATTGGCAAAAGGGGGAATGCTCAAGATAAATTGTAATTTTTTTTCTGTCTAGTGTTAGAGTTGTTCACCTTCTTTTAAGTGACTCATCTATCATTTAAGACCCCTAAACCAATGGCTACTCATTTAGGTTTTCTCCATTTCTTTTATTAATGATTACGCTTGTACTCGATTGTATTTGTTGAGATACAAGTCTAAGGCCTGTTCTATATTTAAAACTTTCTATAATGGAATTAAAGTGCAATTTCTACCTCCATTAAAATTGTTCATGCTGGCAATGCTTCTGAATATGTGTTCTATTTTCCAATCTTTTTTTACTCAAATTATGGCATATTTATCAAACTCTGTTTCTTACACCTCTCAATAGAATGGTGTTATTGAATATAAAATAGACATCCACTAAATGTTGCTTGGATATTGATGTTTCAGATGCATATTCCTTAAGTGCTTTGGGGAGATGTTCTTACAATATATTCCTTGATCAATTGGATCCCTTCTTGTGTTATGGGTAATTATAGTCCTTTTTCTCATGATGTTTGCTAAGCTCATAGGCATCACACTCACAATGCAAAGCCAAAAAGTCATGTCATTGATCTTGTAGGATTACCAATAAATTTTTTGATTTCTTTTGGAAGCACATGACTATTCATCCACTTCTCAAGTTCCAGGGAGGTGGATTTCCCAACGATAATGCCACTAATACAAGAAGGAAGTGGATGTCTAAGTCGATGAGAGAGTAGATGTAGTAGGATCAGCTATGTAGTATAACCGCACAATTTCAAGAACCTCCACAAATTCTCTTTATTGTCTTTAAGGGCAATGAAGAGAATTTGTGTTTATCTTCTCAGATTAAACTTTAACTTGAGTTAAAATTAATTTCATATGTCACATCGCATACAAATTTTAATATTTAAGTAATAATATTCAAATCTGATACAAATTTAAAATTAAAATCAACTTTATTCACATCCTACAAAAACTTTAAAATAAATAATTAATTTTATGTCATATCCTACAGACATCTTAAAATAAAAGTAACTTTATCTCAAATATTTTATAAATCTCAAAACTGAAATATCATATCAAAGGTTATATTTAACCTCAATCAAAAATAACTTGATAAACGAATAACCCAATGAGTAAAATGTTATAGAGCAATGGTGTGAATTGGTAATACGATGAATAAATAGAAGATTAATGGGAAATTGAAGCATATAAAGGACTTTCAAAAGAGAATATTACGTTAAAGAGAGAGGATTCCTTCTTTAAGGACTGGAGAGGATGATTAACCATTGAAGTCACTGGAGTGAGAGTACTTGTAAATTCTAATATAGTAAATAACTATTGGTTATTTGTCAAATGAGAGGATGCGCTTGAATCGAAACTTCAAGATGAATCGAAAAGTAACTGCTGATACCAAATAGGAAGTAGCGTAGAGGCTAGAAGAAATGACCTTGGAGCATTGAATCAATCGATCAAAATTAGCCTTAGAGATGGTGGCAGTACTATGAGTCAAAGATGTAATAGGAGTCTTAGTATTCATGCTAGTTTGATCAGAGGCTTGCTAGGCAATGTATAGGTAACTAGCCTAACATCAATCAAAATGATTGTTTGTATAATGATAATACAAATAAGGAGAAATGATATTTTGAGTATTGCCACATCTACCATTGCGACCACCCCCAACAAAACACCAAGACTCTTGACAGAAAAAGTTGATCGATTATTAGAAGGTGGCGTAAAGTGAAAGCTCAACGACACAAATAACACAAGACAAGGTTGTTGTGATGTTGAGAATAGTATTGTTGGCCATTAGTTGAAGATGCGTCGAATGAAGCGAGGAATAAAGGCTATGTTAGAAATTTGGTGATGAGGAACCCATCATTTTGTTGTTGCCAAAAAGCATGATGTTGAGCAATTAAGCTAAACATGCTCCAATTATAAATAAAGAAAATGAAACCAAAAAAATATTGGTACGGTCTCCTTGCTTCATGCAGCCCAGCATATTTATATTGAATATTAATATGCCCCAGCATGCTGCCAATATATATCTAACATGTCAAGTGGCATATCGAAGTAAGTGGATTATTATTCTTTTCAAAAAAACATATTGATACAATTTTATAGAGCCTGATACTTACCGTAACAACTTGATACAACAAGCTTTAAAAAGGGTTGACTCGAGTTAGGTTTGTGCAATAGCTTGGGCTAGTGATTGATATTGTTGATTATTATGCATATAACAACCATCGAAGCCTCAAAGTAGAGCGATAATAAAACATTTCTAACACAACATCATTGTTGCATCCTAAGATATTGTAGTCGACCTTCGGATGTCGGTTGTAGGAGATTGTCTTTGCCAAAAACGCCTTGGCTTTTTTAGCCCTGGCCAATTTTTTTTTTTACATTAACTTTTATCCCAACTTCCAGAACTCAAGCATTAAATTGTCACTTTATTTTATATCCTATACAATTCTCAGTGCAATAATCAATTTTATTTCACATCTTATATAATGTATAACATAACTAACTTTATTTCCTTCCCAATACATTTTTTTTGAGAAAAAGGCTAGAAAAGCCATTTTCTAAAGCTAAAAGGCCTCATACCAAAGAGATATGATGTCTCACTTACCAAATATCATGATATGGTATATCTGTTGTATTCACATCTATGTTTAATTATATTTGCTATATTTAATTTCCAAGTCTTATTGTATTTATATCTTTGTTTTTTTTTTAGATTTGTTGTATTGCCCATCTGTATCCTATTATATTGTATATATGCTTCATAGCATAAAATAATATTGAAGAATATATCTCAGCTTGTAGCAACTAGCAAGTAGTCAACTAGAGCCACTAACTTGTTGAGAATGAGCTTCCGAGAGTATTCTTGAGAAGGGAGAGTGGAGCTTTAGTGCAATTGAGGGTGAAGTTGCCTGTGCAAAGGATGGTTGCGGGATGGCAAAGCTTTGTTCAGTGTGCATGCAGAATATTGGGTGGGTTGGAGAAGAGGATATGGTGGGAGCCTGCAGGGCTTCGGGGGGTAGAGCAAGGTTTACGGAGGGGTTGGGGTGATAATCTTTGATAATATATTAGAAAGGGTTTAAAAGTTTAATTTTATTCACATTCTTATTACAATAAGGCTTTTTTACATCAAAGTTAGGAGAGATACAATGTTCTGAAGGGGCAATTAAGCTACACATGGTCCAACTATAAATAAAGAAAATAAAATTGGGAGCAATTACAAGGAGGTTCCTAAAGTTATAAAGGAAATTTGACAATACAGTGCTACTCGATTTGGTTAGGATCGGTTCTATGTAAAACTTGGATCTGAGCTAATGTCTGTTCAATTTTTGGAACCTAACCTGAACCAAGTTACTTTGGATCCGAACTAGAATTAAACCAAGAAAATTCGGTTCAGGTCTAGTTCTAATACTTGGCAACAAATTATGGAGGTGGTTCTATTACTTCAAATTATGTATAAGAGGAATTTAAACATTTTGAACTATGACAATTATTATGACATGAATTTAACAAAATTTGAATAAAATACTTTTTATATATATATTTTTTAAAAAATTTATATAATAATATAATATAATAATAAGATTAATAAATGATAAATTGGTTATTTGGGTTGGTTCTCGTTCCCAAATGCTAAAACTGAGAACTAAACCAAATTATTCTATTTTGAAAATTTTAGGATTAGAACTAACCCGACTTGAATTAGAACCAAATCGAATTGATTGGTTTGGTTATCGGTTCTTTGGGTATTTTGCACACCCCTAAACAATACTAAAATAATATATGATTTATTTGAACATTGAATTTTATCTATTACCATGATCAAGTTGCGTAAAGTCACATTTTGTAACAATTTAGCTATAATCCTTTCCTCTGTTTTTAACTTGATTTTTTTAAAAATGTATTTGTTCTGGTCATGTTTGAGTGACTTTGGACACTATGGAATTTAGCAGGCTTTTGGGGGTCCAATATGGTGACATTTGGAACTTTGGTAGTGAGCCACATATTTATGAAATTGACGACAGTTTTATGAGGACTTTGAGTGGGAAATAATATAAAGCAGTCTGTAACTGGATAGTGAGATTTAGTGAGCGGGGTTCAGGATCTGAAGCTTATATTTGTTTTAACCTATATTTGGTGATAGTTTTCAACTAATCTTTAGCTGATTTTATGCAAATTCCTACAGGTTCGGGAAGCCATCCAGAGTATTTTTCTGCAGATGGGGTAACTGAAACATACCATTTTTATCTCTTAATTTGTGCTGATAAATATTTCTTGTTATTCTGATGACACTTTGTTGATGCAGCTTTGAAGAAATGCCAACAAATAACTTTGTGGAAAGCAGGTAACATGTTCTTGTGTGTTGGTGCTTTTGTGTAGAACCGCATTCATAGTAACAAAGTTACTAATCCATGTTATTCTACCTATTTTCTGCCAAATGTCATTGGCACATACAAATTGGAATTCGGACTTGGATTTTTTTTAAAAAAAAATTTGTAAACGTTTTTGACCTTTTGCCCCTATTATGAAACAATAGGAAATTGACCTATTATATTAAGTGATTTGGTTGACATGCATAAACTAGTTCGATTGTTGGACTAAATTCTTTCTTCCATTGTGTAACTGATATTTATTGAGCTGCAAAATTATGATCATTTAACTATCTTGTGTTTAGCTAATTGGTTGGTGGGATTGCACTTGATTCTTAATTGTCATTCAATTTTCTTTTGGAGACCAGATTTACACTTATTTTTCTTTAAAAACTTGCTAGTGTTGGACTTCCTTTCAGGGATTAGATAGATTTATTTTTCTTTAAGGTTTATGGTTACCTAGACATCCTAAAAGGGCTCTTTTCTCTAAATTTATTGAGGTTACCTTGTTCACGCTTCCCTTTGTTCATATTAGCCTTTGATGGGTTTAAATTGGTCTCTTGTTTCATGATTTTAGAGGATTAGCAAGAGATTGTTATGCTGTTTGATTACTAATTTTCTTCTATTTCCTTTCCAGCTTCTGGAACTTTGATGCTCTGTTTCAACCTCAACAGCACCCTGCTCGCGATTCCCATGATACTTTCTTTCTTAAAGGTCCTTAATTTTGTTAATATACCATTGAACCTTTTGACTTTGTGGATGTTATAATGGATATTAATGGTTACAGTTCCTTCAACTGCAAGAGAACTCCCTGAAGATTATGTTGATCGAGTGAAACGCGTTCATGAGTTTGGTGATTATGGATCTATAGGGTATGTTGAGTAGAGTCATATTCCAGTCCATCTGCGATGAGCTACTCATTCTTGTGTTGTCATGTGCAGGTATAGATACAAATGGAAGAGAGAGGAAGCAAGTAAGAATCTACTCAGAACTCACACAACTGCTGTATCAGCTAGAATGCTTTACAGGTTGGCTCATGAGGTACAAATTTGCTTATGTTCTTTATAAATGTCCACTGCATAGAAATTTCCTCTTTATGGATCCTGAACGTCCATGACAATATTTAAACTAATGAAGGTGCAATGTGAAATGTATGTTGCATGTAATTTTTTTTTCAAATTTCAGAAGTATCAAAATCTTTGAAAACACATATTAAGAAAAAAAATTAGCCGTTCATTAATCATTTAGGAGAGCATACATTGAAATATTAATTTGTTAATTTCTAATTATATTAGGGGAAACAAGACATGGTCCCTACATTTTCAGTCTATTTGGATTTTGAGTCCTATTTTTTCTTGAATCACATCTCCTCTTTGGTCCCTATAATTTAATAAAAATACTTTTTGAATCCTCACATCACAGCCATATTTGCCGCATTTCATAGGACTAAATTGCAGTTTAAAAATCTTCCCTTTCTTCTCACTAGGTTATTCTTGTGTAATGCAAATAAGGGACCCAAGTGCTTTTTGTTACTATCTACTTGTAAAATTTGATTACTTCCTGTAGAGCATAGTCCATAGTTTTATAAATTATCTTATGAAAATAGATTATTGTGGGTAATATTCATAATTGGATCTTGTCAAATTAATAATAATAATAATAATAATAATAGTAATAGTAGTAATAATAATTGTATGAATCTTGGAACGTTGTCTGTGAAAGTTATCTTATGTTGTTGAGAGGTGCAAATTGAGTGGTAAAGGGAGAGGGAAATAGTTCTTTTTCAGTAATGGGATATAAAAATACAACCAACGACTTCTTATATTTTTTCTTGTGTTTAGAAATCTTTTAGTCCAAAGAGATATTACTCTATTGATCGTGTTTTCCGAAATGAAGCTGTAGATCGAACACATCTTGCTGAATTTTATCAGATAGAAGGTACCCTGTTACTCTTATGTTCTTTGTCATTCTTTATTAATGATTTTTTGACATAAGCCGTTTGGTTGCTATTTTTAGGCCTTATTTGCGATCGAGGCCTCACCCTTGGTGATCTTCTCGGGGTATTGGAGGACTTCTTTTCCCGCCTTGGTGTGTTGAATAGTTTTTAAGCATCTAGTTTATCACATGTTATTATTATTGAAACCTAAGATTGTTTTTTTCTCAAATATATGTTATGATAATAGTTGTGACGAATTGCATTAATAGAATACTATTATGATATAATCCACTAGCAAGAAATAGTAAATAAGGACACATGAAAAACCTTTGTTTTAATAAATAGAATGTTACATTAAAGAAATAAAATATTAAGGAAATGATTTAGGATATCTCCCAATAATATTATACTAAGATGGTTTTATCATTTTTATAAAGATATAAATGAGCCGATAACTGTTATTACTCTCAATTAGGGACATCAAGTTGAGTTGAGTTTGAGTGAGTTATGCTTAACCAGAAATTCAATATTATTCGATTTTTGAGCTAATTCAACTTGATCTAACCGTTAATCTTAAATGCACATGCGCATGCACACATGTCTGTGTGTGCATGCGCGCGTGCGGGCGAAAGCATGCAAATATGTATACCGGTACATTTATATTTTAATCTCTTACTTACCCTATCCAAAACATACACACCAAGTACTTTATATCCCTAGAGGTACAAATGCCATGTAACTATACTTCTTAAGTCAGTTTTGAGATGAATCAACTACATTTTGAGCTAAGTGACTTTGAGTTACAAGGAAGGCTAGTTGATTTCGATCCTATCAAAATTCTGGTGGTTATCAAATGAATTTTGAGTCTGGTGTAAGGATGAATGTCTTTTTTGAATCAAATAGTAAAAATCTACTCTTTGATGATATTTTAGGCATGACAAAGCTGCGCTTCAAACCCGCGTATAATCCATATACTGAACCTAGCTTGGAAATTTTCAGGTATGAATCTTTTTTTTTTTTTATCAAGATTCCAGGTATGAATCTTGCTTTCTATCTATGGGTTCAAATTTGGGATTGATGTCCTATTTTTGTTCTCTTCCAGTTATCATGAAGGTCTGAAGAAATGGGTTGAAGTTGGAAACTCCGGAATGTTCCGGCCCGAAATGTTGTTGCCAATGGGCCTTCCAGAGGATGTTGCTGTCATTGCATGGGGCCTTTCACTTGAGAGGTAGATTTTCTGGGATTTGGAGATTGCCTCTTATTTTTCTTTTTCTCGTTCACCATCTTCCCTCCATTGTGGTCATAATAAGAAATACTTTTACATAGCTAGGTTTGGCTCTGTTAAATCTTTGGTTACCAACAACTTGAAAGCTTAAGCTAGTAGTAGTAGGTTATGGCTCAAGAATGATTTTAATATTATTAGGACTCCTCAAGAGATTCAGTTAAATTTTAATTTTTTGAACTCAGTGATCAAATTTGATCATCATTATTAGTAGTATCTTTATGGCATATTTGAAGACAGCTTTAAGAATCATCTTCCCTCCTTGCTGGTAATATTAAGAATTACCTTTACACATTACCAGGTTAGGCTGTTCGGGAGATTGGATTTTAATTCTATGGTAAATTGCTTTTAGGTTCCTGAAGTCCTGTGGTTTTTTTCACATTGGTCCATGAATTGCAAATCATTGTGCTTAGGTCCATGAGATTATAATTTTATTGCTGTGTGGAACATCCTGCAACATTAAATTATTTAAATTCCTATTTTTTACTATAGGGTTATTTTATGATGTCACCAAATGAAGTTATAAAACATATAAGAGCATTTCGGTACCTTTTTAAGCGTTCAAAGTCTTTTTTTGTTACAAATTAATGGTTTCTATCAATTTGGACTAGATTTGCAATCGGCTAGGACACAAAAGGTTCATACAATTACAAAACATTGACCTTAGAAACTTAAGTGCAATGATTCAAAATTCGTATGCCAGCATGCAAAAATTGGAAGACCTAAGGACCTATAAGCAATTTATCTTTAATTTAAATTTTTTATTGAAGGATCAAATTTGATCATCATTATTATATGTAGCTTTATGGCATATTTGAAGTCGGTTTAAAGGCTCATTTGTGGCAATTAGCCGGAATTACATTTCTATCAGTGAAATTTAACTGATTACACATTTGACCGATAAACTTTGATATCACAGGCAAACCCTAATTTGATAATTCTTTTAATTACTTGAAAGCAACATCCCGCCACATTTCTTTAGCAGCTCTTTAACTTGAGTGCTATGCTTTTGTTGGGTTAAATTCTACCCTTGTTATCTGATGTGATGTTTGATGTAGCGTTAATTTACCTCATGCTTTTTTTTGGTGATTAAATTTATGAAATAAAGTAGTATGTTATTATAAATTTAATCAATATGCTTTGAATCATAACTTGTTCGGTGTTTGCAATAAGTTATCAGATCCGAATGATATATATGAAGTATTTTAGTTTCTGTGAGTTGTGCCCCCTTTTTGGGGTTTCTCTTTTTGTAAATTTTTGAATTGTTCGTCATAGTAACTTCTTTGTGTACTGTGGCATGAGGATTTTGCTTAATTAGTGACGAATCCCGTTAAATCTTTGTGTTTGCTTGTGCATTTGATCTTTATGCACATCAATTTTAAGTATTTTTTTATATATATATATATATATATATATATATATATATATTTTTCGGACGAAGCAGGCCTACGATGATCCTCTATGGCATAGACAATATCCGCGATCTCTTTGGACCGAAGGTTTGTGTGGATTATATATTTGCATATCTGGCACCTCTATCTATAATGGCACTAATAATCTACTTTGTGCTACTAATTAATTTTGCAGGTGGACTTCAACCTCATAAAAAATAACCCAATCTGTAGGTTGGCCATGCAGTAGAAAATTTTATTTATTCAGCTATGCCTTTTAAATTAAACATTAATCACTATTGTCTATTATTTCAGTTCTTCTAGATTCTGAATTCCTTTTTTTTCTGATGGAACTACTAGAAAATGCACCAAAAAGCATAAAAATAATTTAAGGGCCATCTCATTCTTTCCTCATATTGAACTCTGCACTGCTTGTAAGTTTTTACCGAATTCGGCTTGAATTATTGGATTGATATCTATGTTCTTCCCCAGTATTATGAAGTTTTACTGTTAAAATTTCAAGCTGAGTTTTAGTTGGTTTGAAGGGAAAGTTGTTTGATGAAAATGTAGTTCTTATTTTGGGTTTATGTTTTGATATTCAAGCAAAATTCTTCCCCAATTAGCTGGGAGAAGCACCATTTCCCTTTGTCATTTCTGAGGTACATTTAAAAAAAATTTAATTATTTGATTTCACGAAAAATTTTATTTTATATAATGTTAATTATAATGAAGAAAGGAGATTGAGAGATTGATTTATTATTATTTTTTAAATTAAATAAATAATAATTTAGAGTTAAATTAGATATTTAGATGACATTGATCTATCGGTAATGTTGAATCAAATGCCACTTATATGTAAATTTTAAATTTTTTAAGTTTAGTTTACTTGGATATACTTTACTGTATAATTAAATAATTTAATTGAATAATTGATCGGAAAATTTATTTTTCAAAAAAAAAAATAATAAATTAAAATATTTTCACCCTTTTAAGGTGTAAAGCTTAATTTGTCTGACAGAAATTAAGAATGTGAATTGTGTTACAAAACTATAAAAGGAAATGAAAAATTGGAGATCTTGTAAAAATCACTAATATTTTGTGATTCTGCAGTTCTTGTCCATAAGTCAGCTTTTTTGTGGATGAAATTCATTTCATTTTCAATAAATTTATAATTTAAAAAAATTAATTAAAAATTTAATAAATGTAATATTGGATATCATGCTAGTTAAGAACATTTGTAATTCATTAAATTGTTAAAAAATATAAGAATTTGGTTTTCAATGAGAAATAAATCAAGATCACTTGAATTTTCCCGAAATTTCCCTATTATCATATGGATTTTTTGATATTTTGTAATTCATATTGCAAAAGATTTTGCTAGGATGCTCAATAAATTACTTAAATTGATCAATACATGGGCCATATTTACTTAAAGACTATTTAGTGAATTAAGTAGATTTTAAATTTAATTCATTATTAGATAATTTAATGATTAGACTCCTAATCTTGTGATTAATTTATTGACAATATAATGTGATTAAATATTGGCATGTCAATTGTAATATACTCATCTCTGCCTTGATAAGGACTAACTTATGTGGTATCTATATATTTTAAAAAAAATAAAATAAATAGATAGTTGTTTTTTGTATTGTTTTTATTATTTCATAGCTATTGACAGGCTAGGTTTTTTTTTAATTATTTTTCTTATATTACATTTGTGTTGTGTACTTTAAATAGGGTTGAATTATTCGTGATGATAATTATCAAATTAAAAAAAATTAAATTATTAAAATTATGCATATAAACAAAAATTGCCCTTTTAATCAAAATATATGTACGTTAAAAATCTGAGTTGATCTTGGTATATTGAATTTTACAATAATTGTTGGCCCGAAAAATAAAAATAAATTGTAGAACTGTTCTGTGGTGTGCATCATTTTTGGAGAGAATGTCATGTTGGCTGGAAAAATTTCTTTTATTTATAGTTCATTTTCATATTAAAATGTTTTATTTAATATCAAAAATTGTAAATATTATAAATTAAAAATATATATATATTAAAAAATTAATTAATTATAATTTAAGATCTTAATTTATTAAATTATTTAATACATTAAAATTTAATTTATTTAATAATTCAGAAAATTAAAATCTGAATTGTGATTCAACATAGGGGTTAATAAAATTAGGATAAATTACACACTGGTCCCTGAGTTTAATGCTTAATGACGCATATATCCAAGTCATAATATCGGGTCTCTAAATTTTAATAAATTATCAAATGAATTTTTTTATTATTAATAATTTTATAAAATTATCAATATACTCCTCCCCCTCTCTCTCAGGTTTTAAGAGAGGAGGAAAGATTTAAAAAAATATAATAATAAAAAAATAAAAAATGACTCATTTGATAATTTATTAAAACTTAGGGACTCCGATATTATAGTTTTAAAAATTTGAATCTGTGCGTTATTAAGCTTTAAACTGAGGGACCTGATTGTAATTTACCCCAAAAATTATTTTAAGGCCTTGTTTGGCATGAGCCCAAAAAAGGGCAAAAAAATATCTTAATAATATTTTAAATTTATTATAAATTTTAATAATTTTATTTCACATCCAACATAAATTTCAACCTTAAAAATCAACTTTATTTCACATCCAACACAAATTCCAACCTTAAAATCAACTTTATTTCACATCTTACACACCTCCCAATATTAAAATAATTTTCTTTTCCATCAACTCTATAAAATAAATTATTTTCTCTTTCCTTACTCAAATTCATCCTCCAACCAAACAAGCCCTAATTCTGCTTAAATAAATCTTATGCTGCGAGTGTGCTAACCTGCGCTGCTACTGCCTTCCCGGCGCACGTTAGCATCAATTCTATCCTGTAAATCAGCTAGGCGAGGGCAGGCGCCGAAGTCTAATTCCCTTCGTTTAGTTTTTTCCTTCTGATGGCCGGAGACATTGATTGATTGCGCTGTGGGAGCTCTCCTGTTGGTGCAGATAAGCTCTTGAACGGTGGTGATTCTTCATCTGCGTCGTGGATTGGATTGGAGAGAATGTGGGGAAGGTTCTACTGGGCGAAGAATGGAGCAGGGGCGAAGAGAGGGGACGGGATCGTGGTGCTCTTCGCGTGGCCATCGAGCCAGGAGAGCCAGCTGAAGTCACATGTGGATCTCTATTGGTCTCTAGGATGGGATTGCCTCATTTGCCATGTCGATTTCGTCACCCAGTAAGTTCTCTAAGCTCTATCCTCCTTCCGTATGGTTCTCCGACATGTTGCTGGGCGGTTTATTCACATGTTGTTTGTTAGAGGAGATAGTAATCAGCAGTGTTATCGAAATATTATTTAGAAAAGAACTCATCTCTTTCCCATCCTTTGGAATTGCGTGTGCCTTTTGACTAGAAACTTTGATTAAAGAGAGGTTCATATAGTAGTAATATATCTCCCCAGAGGCAGATATGTTGAATGTTTTATAGACAGGAGTTTATTTGGAGTGTTCTTATTGAAAAGTGAGATGATAGAAGAAATATGTTAATTCATGGTATCATTTTGCCTCAGTGAACTTGAGAGGAGGAGATCTTCAACGTTTGAGAATTTTGACAGTTTTTCATGTTATGCGACAGTTAAATCCTTCAAACGAGATTTATTGGCTTAGTTACATGTATATATTGACTTCTTTGAAATTACTATTACATAAATGTTCTCCTTAGCACAAACAACATTATTGTGAGGACAAGAACTCTGGTTAGGCTCTATTTGGCAACTGGCCAAAAAATAACTTATTTTAGCTATGGCTAAAATCTTAAATTTATTTTAAAATTTTTTTAAAAATTATGTTATATCCCGTCCTACACAAATTTCAATATTAAACAATCACTTTATTTCACATTCAACATAATTTTTAATATAACTAACTCACTTTATATCACATCATACACATTTTTCTAAAATTTTTCATAAAAATTTTCTAAACCATCTTTTTTTCCTCCAACCAAACAGAGCTTTAGTGTTGTGGATTTTGAAAGAAATAGCCCCATTATATTCTAAATTTTGGAAGGCATCTGTAATCATAGGCATGTTTTTCCTTTTCTTTTTTTCCCTCTTGGATTTATATTTCTGGTTGAGGTAGTTTTATTGCATCTTTCTTTCTATGTATCATTTTACAGAAAAGTATTCCAAGAAACGGTCACTTTTTTCTTTTTTCCTGGATTTCTGTTAAAGAAAACTTTCAGCATATGTGTAGGAGTTACAGAAATAGCATGCTTTTTATTACTTTTTTTTCCTTTTAAGTATTTAACATGGTGGTACCTCTAATTTGTATGTAATCCTTTCCCCAATTAAATTTTATGTTGTTGGTCTTGGCACTGATGCTTATGAATATTATTATTATTATTATTATTATTATTATTATTATTATTATTGCTATTATTATTATTATGTGAAATCTATAGCTGTAGGGGGCAAATTGTTACGTGATTTTCCTTATTTAAACTATTCTTTTGAGGAGATTCCCATGCTGAATGTTCTGGAAAATGACATAATATTGGTATTTGGTGCTATTTTCTAAGAAAGCTTTGGTAATTACCGTCTCCATTAGGATGATGTAGAGCTTACCAAAATCATAAAGCACATCCATCATTCATAATGTAATTCAAAGAATGACAAGTTCAAAATAGTAGAACATGGACTATATTAAGATTTATCATCATGATATTATAGTTTCTATTACTACTTCGAAATTATTTTGCTGAAAATATACAATTCCATGCAGGTTTTTCCCCAAGAGGAGCATTGCAGTAGTAAATGGAATTTTTGGTGAGCTGATAAAGGTTTGTATTATTGTTGGTGGTAACCAAATGCCTTTTTTAAAAAAGAGTTTTCCATTTCAAGCAACAATTCAGATCATGAAATAAATAAAACTAATTCCGATAACACCTATTGCCTACTATGCATACTCCAAGTTATTTGGAAATTCTCAGTTGACATTATTTTTTACACTTTAGTTCACATATTGATGTTGGATGGACCATGCAAATAAATTTGGATTTTTTTATTATAATAAATTTGGAAATTTTGCTTTATACTTTCCGTTATATGCTCAAAGGGATGTTTAGAATTTAATGAATTCTAGGCTTCTAGAGATCCAATCTGTTCAAACGGATTCCTTATTTATTTAGAAAAGATTGCCAAAATCTCTATTAAGGAATATTCTATCTTGGTTGAATTTTTTGGTGTAATGTGTTGGTCCTCTTCCTCATTTCTTAGAAAGTGGGAGCCAATTCAATATCCGACCCATAATTGCGACAACCTAATTGTAAGAATTGAGCTTTACCAACAGAGATGCATCCCCCCAAGCTTGATAGGTAACACTGATAAAGCTATTGTGAAAGTTGTGAACTTAGAAGAGGAGAGAAAATTAAAGAATAAATTTTTTGTACTTCTAGCATCACACTTTTGTCAAAGAGGAGGGGAGGACCTAAGTGACTTGCATATGGTAATTCCACATGACCTTGACTTGCATTCACTGAAAGTGTTGTTTTAAATAAAGTTGAATGAAGGACAAATTTGTCCAGTCAATCACATTTAGTTTGGGATTAAAGTTTTATTGTTGTTGTTATTGTTAGCATCTTGGAATAACAGGAAATAAAGATTGGGCCATTACCCATTGTTCTTGCAGTATTTTCTGTTGCTTCAAAATGTTGTTTTTACAAATTTCTCCAGGTAAAGTTTTTTGACCTGTAATTCTTATCACTCTATAGTTGCGTTAAAAGATAGTTTCCTTTTTCATCTTGCTTGTAAAGCTGTCACTCTTTCCTACAGTTGGTGGAGGGACAATGTGAAGGACAACAAGTTAACGGATGCTCGAATTTTCAGGTTGGAGATATTTGATATAACTATATTTCATATTTACAAATTTTTATGGGAAAATATCTTTAAGATAAACTATTTGTTTGCCGAAGTTAATTTTAATTTGGGTTGAAATTAACCTCCTTCATCATATTATACACAAATTTTAATATTAAACTAATAATATTTTAAATCTGACATAAACTTCAATATTAAAATCAACTTTATTCCATACCCTACACAAATATCAAAGTAAAAATAAACTTTTTTTCACATCCACACATATTTCAAAATTAAATTTACTTTATTTCAAATTTTCACAAATCTTAAATTAAAAACATCACATCAATAGTTATCTACAAATAAACAACTATTACATGTTAGATACTATTTACATGTATGTCACATAAAATGTTCAACACTACAAAATAACACCTTGGTCACTCTTTGTTAAATCTGCTTATTTTTTATTTGTTCAATTTATCTAATTAATTATCTAATTTTTCTAGAAATTTTTGAAACATCACTGCAAAACATATCATTATTAAAAGGGTAAATTGCATTCGGCCCCTAAAGTTGGAAGAACATCGCAAATTGGTCTCAATTTTTAAAAAATCTCAAATTTGGTCCCCGAGGTCGTAAAAATGTTGTAGTTTTAGTCCCTTTTTTAGAGTCTCGCCTTATTCACTGATCTTTCTTGATAAAAAAAATAAAATTTGATTATTTTTTAATTAGTTTGAATAACTTACCTATTGTAAAAGACTATTATACATCTTTATCGTCACTCTTCTTAAAAAATTTAGCAAAAATCTAAATTTAATTTCTTGCATTTCTTATTTTCTCTGCTCTAAAAATTTAAAAATAAAAAATATAAATATTTATTAATACAAAATTATAGTCTAAAAGTCAATAAAGTAATGATTAAGAATAATCTTATAGCATAATGGTAAAAAATTGACAACTATATTTTAATTGGGGGCAAACAATAACGCTTTTACAACCACAGGAACTCAAAAAGAGGTTTTTAAAAGTTGGGACCAGTTTGCAAAATTCTTTTGACCATAAGAGATCGGATGCAATTTCTCCTTATTAAAAGACCATTTCTTATGAAAAATTCATTAGCATGAGAAGAGATGAGAATTGTTTCTTTTTTTTTTTTTTATAGAAAGAAGAGATAAGAATTACTAATAAGAAGACAGCATAAATTAGCCTAAAATCGTATATTTTTATCATCTTTGATGCCAGTTATCCAAGTTATTATTTTTGGTAAATATATATATATATATGCATGATATGTATGCAAATATCAAGATTTGGATGTTTAGTCTGTAATATTGTTTTTGTTTGTGTTACATATAAATCATGCTTTTTTTGAAAAATTTAAATGGCAAATTTTAGTAGGGTTTTTGGTGGGTATTAGAAAAGAATGGTGCATTCATCTGAAAATTAATGTCATTACAAAGGCGGTTACTGATTTGGATGGCTTGTGGCAATTAGATGAAGTTCCCTATTATGGTTGAACTACACTATAAGTTTTTATTTGAGTTATATTTTCACTTTGGTGTTAAAGGAGTTCTGAAGCATGCTTTTTGCATAGTTGTAAAGGAGTTAGTCAAAAGTTGAAATCAACCAATACCTTTCAAATTAAGTAATCGTAAGGCAATATATATACATTGTTGGTTTGGTGATATCATTGTATATGTAAAGTGGGAGAAATATAAAGTGGTTCGATGAGAATCGGCTCTTAAGGATTTATATAAGAAGCTAGACACTAAAGAAGGAGAGAGACAATTATATAAGATGGCTAAGGCAAGAGATAAAAAAATTAAAAACTTAACTCAAGTAAAATATATTAAAAATGAAGATCAAAAAGTATTTTTCGTGGAAGAACATATCAAAGATAGATGAGTTACTTTCAACAGTTTTTCAATGAACGTTGTGAAAATTCAATTGATCTTACTGAACTCAGCACCTTAAAAGAAAGTAAAAATTACTCTTACATCCAACGTATCAATAAAACTGAAGTCTGGAAAGTTTTAAAGAAAATGAAGCATAAAAAAGCAGTAGGACCGAATAATGTCCCAGTAGATGTTTGAAAGTGCTTAGGAGATGGAGGAGTTTCTTGACTCACTAGATTGTTTAATATAATTTTGAAGATTAAAAGAATGCCAAATGAATGAATAAAGAGTATATTAGTATCTATTTACAAGAATAAAGGCGATGTACAGAATTATGCAATTATAGAGAAATTAAATTAATGAGTCATACTTTAAAACTTTGGGAGAGAACAATCGAACATAGGTTATGCCATAATACTAAGGTATTAGAGAATCAGTTTGATTTTTATGCCAGGTAGATTTACTATAGAGGCTATTTATTTATTAAAAAGTTTAATGGAGAAGTTTAAGGAGAGAAAGAAAAACCTATATTTGGTTTTTATTGATTTGAAAAAAGTTTATGATAAAGTCTCAAGAAAAGTACTTTGGAGAGTTTTAGAAAAGAAAGGGATTTGCACTGCTTATATTCAAGTTATTAAAGACATGTATAAAAGAGTTGTTACCTGTGTTCGGACACAAGGAGGTTTGACTAAGAATTTTTTTATTCTAATTGGATTACATCAAGGCTCGGCTTTAAGTCTGTATCTTTTTGTTTTGATTATGAAAGTCCTGACTGAACATATTCAAGATGAGGTGCTTTGGTATATGCTTTTCGTAGATGACATTGTTCTTATTGAGGAAACTAAAAAGGGAGCTAAAGCGATACTCGAGCTTTAGAGGAATGCTGTAGAATCTAAAGGTTTTTATTTTAATAGATCAAAACTGAATATATGGAGTGCACATTTAGTCAAGAAAGAAATATTTGTATTGGAGATATGACAATTGGTGATCAAATTATCAAGAAGAGTAAGCGCTTTAGATACCTTAGATCAATCATTTAAAATGATGGTGAAATAGATAACGACGTCATTAGCAAGATTCAAGCAGGATGGGTAAAATGGAGAAATGCTCATAGTATGTTGTGCAATAGAAAAATCTTATCCAAACTTATGGGTAAATTTTATAAAACTGTAGTAAGATCAGCGATAATATATGGTGTTGAATGCTGGCCTGCAAAGAGGAAACATACAAATAAAATAAATATTGCAGAAATGAGGATGCTAATGTGGATGTGTGAATATACACGAAAGTATAGAATGAGAAATGAGTATATCCGAAAGCAAGTTGGTGTTGCATCAATTGAAGATAAATTTAAAGACTTAAATGGTTTGGACATATAAATCGTAGATCGATTGAAGCTCCAGTTAAAAAAATCGAGTTATTTGATCTTGCCTATGTACAAAGAAGAAGAGGGAGACCAAAGAAGACATGATAAAAAACTATAAAGAGTGATCTTAATTACTTAAACTTATATAAGAATTTGTTAACTGATAGAGCACAATGAAAACAAATGATTCATGTAGTCAACCCCACCTAGTAGGATTAAGGCTTGGTTGTTATTGTTGTTATTGTTGTTGGTTTGGTGATATCAAAAGAAGTAATAATATTATGGAACTAGATAGGAAACTTGTCTTATCATACAAGAATTTTGAATAGAATGGTAGTATAAAGGAGGATATCAATCACTAAATCAAGGCAAGTTGGTTAAAGTTAGGTGGTGTGATAGGAATTCTGCGCATTGAAAAGATTTCTATCTAGTTGAAGTAATTTTTTTATAAAATTGCTAACCGATCAAGTATGCTAAATGAGAGTAGGGTGTGCGATAGGAATTCTATGCATTAAAAAATGTCTATCAAGTTGAAGTAAAAATTTTATAAAATTGCTAATTGACCAACTATGCTAAACAAGGTGAATGTTTTTCAATTACGTGATAAATATCCATGAGTAATATCTTCTAGATTCTTGACTGGTCACACTAAAGTACTTTTCAAAGAAGTGAAAAATAGAATAATTATAAGAAAGAAAGGGTCGATGTGACACCTGTAAAGGATAAGATGAGAGAGAACTGTTTAAGATAGTTTACTCATGTCTATAAAGGCCAAACCTTTTATGCTAAATGTGAGTCGTTCAAGTCAAGGCATTAAAGAGATCAAGGAGAAGACCAAAAGTGACTTTTGATATGGTCGTTAAGTATGACATTGAGTTTCTTGAGCTCACAATTAGCATTACTTTACATAGAGTTAAATGGAGAAGAGAAATCCATGTAGCAAACTCCAACTAGTTCGACGTTAAGCATTGTTGCCTTTTGTTTGTTTGTTTGTTCATTCATCTAACCTCACATATTGCATGCTAACAATGTATATACCTGCTGTGGTGTTCTTAATCATCAGTTCGTTCCTTTGACTTTTTTTTTCTTACTGCATCTGCTAATAAAAAGTCATTGAGTTGCCTCTCCATCTCACTATTTCAAGCTTCAAAAATGTTGATTGCTAATGCTATTTTTTCTTTTTTTTATCACATGCAGCTGACACAAAAGTTATTTCTTTTTGAAGACATGTTGCCTTTGTTAACATGTTATATTTTACAGGATGATTATAGGCTTCTGAGAGATTGTATCTGTGGACAAATGTATGACTCGAGTCCTGTAGAATTCACCAATGATCTAAAATTGCCTGATTCTCCAAGAGTTGTGTCTTGGGTGGCAAAAGCTTTCACATCTGCTCTAGATGCTCTCTTGATAAACAAATTTGAAGTGGCACGTGCTGAATATTGGCAGACATTGTATTCTTCAGTTGTAAGGCTATTTTTTGGTTCACTATTTTATTGTGGCAATCTCATACACAGCAGAAAAGAAATAACATCACAGAAAACACCCAAATCTTGTTTTTTTACATGTATAACACAGAATTTGAAGTACAGTGACAGTAATAACCCAATTAATTTTCATTAAAGAAGTTGAGAATATTTCGTCAAGGTGTTTATTTTATTTCATCTTTTATTGTTGATTTGATGTTGTTTTCATTATCTTCAGATCGCTTCTGTGTTTAATTTTATTTTACTTGTAGATTGAGTATTTCACTTTAGTTTTGATAGTAACTGAGTAATAAGTAGACTTTGATGGAATTGTCCTTGCATTTTTGATAAAAGTTAACTAGAAAATTACTTCTGTTGCACTTAAAAAATTTCTGTTTTGTATGTGCTTAGCTTGTAATATTAATGTTTCGTTTTGTGTAGTTGTCTATTTTTAATTTATCTTTTGTTAGAATATATGCCTTTATTATTTCATTTTTTGTTGATTTGCAGAGTATAGGCCCTTTCCTAATACTTTGTTCTGAGGACGATGAACTGACTCCCTACAAGGTTGTTCAAAGTTTTGCCCAACGTCTTCAAGAGCTTGGTGCTGACGTCAGCATACTGAAATGGAGGAATTCTCCCCATGTAGGTGAGTGTCGATTAACTAGCAACATGTTTTTTTCACAATACAGTTTTGTTGAATAGGAACGTGTAAGAGTACCATAGATTTTACTTTTTCCTTTAATGCATTATGCAAACTGTTATAAGGGAAGAAATTTGTACTCAAATTTTCTTTCTTTTATGGGCACTCTATTGTTGAAAAGTAAGAGTACTTAGTAGTAGAAACTATGGAATATTGGATGTTGGAGAAATGGCTATGAGACCATTGTTTCCAAGCTCAACATTGAATTGAAAAAAAGAAAAAACTTCCCATCAATAAACTACATACTCAACTCTTGTCAAGCATGCCTCCTGCCATTATGTAATGGCATTACTGATGATTGATATATGAAGATTGTATGCGAAAATAAGGTAACCATAACTAATTGACTGTGCTTAGGATGCAAAATGTTTTTACTTCATAGATGTTATCCTTATTGTACACATAAGGACATGTATATGAAATAATTATAGCTCAAAGTTAATTTACCTTTAAGATCTGCATTTGTCAAGATATGTACAGGGAAAACTATTGAGTGTAATCACTGTAATGGAAGTTTATTGCTAAACAAAGATGGAGAGGACACATGCGTACATACATATACACATATACTCATATAAATGCACATGCTGTACATATATGTGTATAGATAGAAAAGTAGCTTTAAGTTATTTCTAAATAGCTAAAATAAGACTACTAATAATGTTAGTCTAAGTAGCTAAAATAAGACTATTAATAATGTTAGTTGTACTTAAAAGAAAAATATATCTAATTTCAACACTATTGGTATTCTAATAAGGAAAAGACTCGCCCTCTTATTACTGGATACTAATAATGCAATATGAAATTGATGCGGGACAGATGAATAACGATGCAGTTTCAGATATCAACAAATTATATGTAGCAGAATATTCAAAAATTAATGCTAAAATTTCAGGATTCAATTTTGTAATGACTAAGAAATTAACTAAACTCGCAAAACTAATTTCTTTTAAAATTTGAAATAAATTGGATTGAAGGTAATTGAAAAATTACCGACTTAGATTAGAGCCCAATTCAGTTTTCAACAAATCAAAAACAAGGTAACAGGATTATAGGATCTCACAAAATTTAACCAACAATAATTAAATTACACTCAATAATAATAGGTCACACTGGCAGAACAAATTCGAGTGAATCTCAAGCTTGCAAAAAAGTCTAGATTATTTGATTTAACCAAGTTATAGGTTGTTGAAATTCGTATCTGAGTCGAGAAATTCAAGGACTATAATGTAATTTCTCAGAAAATTAGGGCACAGTCTTCTGCGTAAGCACAACAGGGGCGTGGGCACTTGAGGCGCTGCGAACAGACGGAGCTGGCATAGCGGGCACGGGGTGGTGCAGCGAGCTGGCACGGGCGCGGCAAAGAGGTACGACGAGCAGAGCGCGGTGCACCGGGTTCAGTGCGCAAGCTTGTCTAGTGTGGAGGCGATGCAGGCTCGCTGAATGGAGAGACGACGCAAGTGCGTCGGCTGGGAGACGCAAGCAAGTGATGCGGTCACATCAGGTTGGCAACTCCGACCTGGTCACGTCGGGTCGGCATTCACATTGGCGCCTCTGGCTGGAGATGACGTGGCACGTTGAACAGGTGAAGCCATAGGGCAACTCGTTGACTTTGCTGAAGTAGGAACAAAGTGAAAGGAATGTTGAGAAAGAATCATGATGGAAAGATGAATCGAATCGAACAAGAACTTTAGCAATCAAATGTGGTTTAGGGATTCTCACTCAAGACCCAAGCCCTTTTCTATCCAAGATATCAATTCATTCTAGAATTAAAAGTCCCAATACAGAAGGAAAATAATATTCATTCAACATTAAGAAAATAAGGATAATTGAGAGGCGTTTATAGAGATCACCATGCAAAGTGATTCAATAAAGAAAAATATATAATGCAATAATTTTCTTACACAAATAAAGAAATACTAGTCAACATGCCTAAAATAACAACCACAGAAATAGAAATAATTAATACAGAATAAATGCGAGAAATAAAATCAGTTCAAAATGTAATTTTCAATCAATTAGAATGAATGGAGAGATTTCTAATCCACCAAGTCAGCAATCCGCAACATCTATCTTTCCAAATCTGTCTTGACAGTAAGTCGACTAGATCGAAGCAGTGTGACTAGATCTCGACTGTCGACGATAAAATTTACCAAGAATGAATGACAGTCGATCATGGTGTCCCCACCAGGAAACTAGTAAATATAGAATTTTAATATTTGGAGAATAATATCTTTTTGACGATTTAAACTGTCTTTTTTAACAGCTCATTACAAAAACCATCAATGCGAGTATAGGGATGCTGTAACCAAGTTTCTAGGGAAGGCATCTCTAACCTATTCTAGGCGGCGATTACACAGGACTTGTCGCAACAAGATACCTGAATCGGTTTGCAATCTCCACAAAGCAGCATATAAGTCAAACGAAAGCTTTAAAAAGGTTGCAGTCGATCCAAGTGACCACTTCTTCTTACCAAGCTCAGTGGAGTTAAATGAAACCAGAAATGAAGGTTCTTCTTCGCCTATTGATGAACAAAAGCAAGAGCTTTTCCGGGTTCCGAGCATCAAGCCTCAAGGGGTTCTCAGCCAGATTCTCTTTGATGTATGCATCCCCAAAAACATTGAGGGTTGGGATATAAAGCCGATTTCATCCTTGAACAAATCTTGCGGGCATCTCAATCCAGTCAAATCCTTCAGAAGGTCCAGATTATAGAGTAAAGCTTCAAATGAGTACGAGAGAATGAGGGAAATGGTGTAAATATGAGTTTTGATTGTAGCATAACTTCTGAGGTGAGTTGATTTCTTCTGTGCTTTAAGATTAGCAAACAGTGCCTAAGGTAATGTACATTATTGTTTAGCTAATTATATTGTTTAATGTCTGATGCATAATTTTGAACACATAATTGTATGTTCTTTTGAGGATATGAAGAACTTCTGTAGTATGTTTCCATTCATCCATCTACTCAATTAATCATTGAATAATGCTGCTAGTACAGTAGGAAAGGAGTTTAACTGAAACGAAGAGGTCTCGAGTTCTAATTTACACCGCTATAATTCCCAGTGAGATAGAGGGAATTATGATGTTTCGAGAAAAAGAATCAAAAAGAAAAAAAAATGCTGCTAGCTCCCACAAGGCTTTATCCAATAGCTGATAGCACAATATATTATACTGTCTCTTCAACTATTAGATAAAGTTAATACTTAAAAATCATAGAATTTTTGAGAACTAATTATGGGAGTTGCATATTATTTCTCTTAATTTTTAATATTAATGTATTTAGGTTTTGTCTTTCTGTTAGATTTGTTTTTACAATTTTTATGCATACAACATAAATGTTTTTTTTATTAATTCTTATATTAATAACATTACAAGTAATTTTTTAAAGTAAAAAACTCTAATTAAAGAAATAATGAAGCATCACTCACATTTGTGTTGGTTCTTCCGTTATTGTGGTGTTTTGATATTTAATATTTAATTTAGATAATTTATCACTAATCAATTTATTTGAGCATGTTAATCTCAGGAATAGTAAACTATTATCCCTTACAATCAAGTTGGAATATTTATCATCTTCAAATTTGGATCTGATTGAGGTTTACTGGAGAATTTGGAGCTTGAAGATACTATTTTTACTTTTAATTTATGTTCACATTTTATAACTCATTGTAAATTTCTCTTTGATTAGCTCTTGTACTACTTGAATTGGATGGACGGATAAATAAGCACTTAGGCCCTGTTTGTCTATAAGTTTAAAATTAATCTGGTTTAATTTTAACCAGGCATATCACATCACTCACATATTCCAACATAATAACCAACTTTATATCACATCCCTCACATATCCTAATATAATAACTAACTTTATTTCACATCATTCACAACTTTCAATAAAAAATATCTCTATTCAAATTTAATTTTAACCTTCTTAAATTTAACCTTACAAACAAACACACCCTTAATCCCTTATATTTGAGCTTTCACTGTTTTTGATCGATCAAAGGCAGTAAACAAGTGTACTTGTCTCAACTTCAGACAGTTTAGCTTATTTGATCGATCAAACTCATTTTGATCGATCAAAGACACCTGATTGATCTGGCGTAGGTGTTGGCTGACGCTGCTATAGGTTTTGATCAATCAAAGTTGTTTGATTGATCAAATTTTCTGTGATTCTAGCCGTTAGACTCCAATGGCCAGCGCTTTGATCGATCAAAAGCCTAGCGCTTTCAGCTGTACTAGCTGTTGGAGCCAACCTTATTTAAGGATATTAGTAGCTATTGGGGAATTCTTTTTAACTGGAGCAATTAATAGCTTTCAACTAACACACAAACTCCTCCTAACTCTAGTAATCAAAGAATAATTAAGAGGAAGTCAAGCAAGTAATTAAGGCGATTTGTGCTTAAGTGTTCATCCTTCCTCCTTGTATACAAGCCAAATCTTTGAAGGGAAAAAGAGTTGTTTTTCTTTTGCTTTTCGGTTAAAAAGATTGCAGGATTCTCTCTATTGCTTCATTTTCTAATATTATAAAGAATGGAGAATTTCCAAACCATCAATTCATTTCGGTTTTCAAGCATTTGCCAGGCTGCAGTGTTACTCATAGATCGCAAAAAACAGTTACATATAATAAAAAAAAATTATTTATGTCACCTTTAAAATAAATTTTATTATATATTTTACCTCTAAAATTATTTATTTATTTTTGTTCTCCTAAAATAAATTTTATTACATATTTTACCCTCAATGTTGTTACATCAAGATTAATAATTAATATTTAAAATGATCAATATTTCACCCCTAAAATCACAAGAAGATAACGGGAGTGAGGGGATGGGTTTAGTTTGTAAATAGTCATTTAAAGTTAAGAGGGACAAAAGTAAATAAATAATTTTGAGGGTGAAATATATAATAAAATTTAATTTAAGAGTAAAAAATAATGGCTGCGTGATAAAGTGATCTGCAGGTATAGTTTGAACTTTTTATATGCTAAATACGTTTCATGTTGTAAAAAAAAAATGGTGTAAATTAACGGCCGTTGGGTAATAAGCATGGCGTCTTACGGCGGCGAACTAATTTAATAACCATGATTCTTCGCGAGACAACATACCAATTTCCGTAGTTGACCGGCTGAACGACCGCAATTTGCCACCTGAAACCCCGGCGGCGGCAGCCAGGGCAGTTGAGCAAAATAAAGTTTCTAATTTCTTTTTAGGGCTTACGTCCAGGTCCCTAAATTTAACACTTAATATTACATAAATTCACATTCTTAAAATTATAACATCGAAGTTTTTGAGTTTTAATAAGTTATCAAATGAATTCTTTTTTATTTTTTATTATTAAAATTTTTTAAAATTATCATTTTACCACTGTCATTCTCTCTCTCCTCTTGATCCGGCGTGCGCCTCTCTCTCCTCCCGATCCGGCGCACGTGTGAGCAGGCAGCCGCACGGGCGACCCGCCAGCAACTGCGCGACTTGCCTGCGGCAGCGCTTGCCAGATCAGAAGGAGAGAGAGAGAGAGAGAGAGGTCGCCTCTCTTTGTCCTCCCGATCCCGCGCACGTGCGCGCTAGCGGCCGCGTGACTTGCCAGCGGCCGCTGCCCACGCTGCTACGCAGATCAGGAGGAGAGAGAGAGGGGCAAGAGGTAAAACGGTAATTTTAAAAAAAATTAATTATAAAAAAAATTAAAAAGGACCCATTTGATATTTATTAAAACTCAGGGATCTCGATGTTATAATTTTAAAAACATAAACCTGGGAAATATTAAGCGTTAAACTCAGGCCTGAGCGTAATTTGCCTTTCTGAGAAGTAATTCCACTTACTACTATGAGATTTGTTAACTTTATCAAAAAATATCATAAATATTAAAATATATTATACAAATTTGCAAAAGTTAGTACACATGTCATCATAACTCTTTTGTGACAGAATCCATTAAGTATTTTTAAAAGTGATAAAAATAATCGTATTCTATCAATCTTTAAAGCGAATCATCACTGCTTTCAATCCTTGCCGGAGTCCTGCAAGCCGGTCGGACTTCATCATCTGCTGCCGCAGCGCTGCCTGCGTGCAAGTAGGCAAACCACACGCAACGAGCTCTTGGCCGCGGCGAGCGCGTAGTGAGCACCCAACGAGCTCGCGACAAGTGTGACAAGCGCAGGGCAGTTTCACGGCCGACCAGATCCATAAGAAGAAGATACGGGTAAAATGGTAAATAAAAAATTTTATTTTTTTACAATGGATGAATTAACTGTATATTGGACGAAAAATATTATTTTAGACCTGATTGAAAGTTTTTTAAAAATAATTAGGACTCAGTGAATTATATAGTAATTTAACAGGACCTATCTGATTGATTTTAAATTTATGGACCTCTATGATAAAGTAACTAAATCTTAGAAGCTTAAATAGAATTAACCCTTAACAATAATATTTTTTATTTTTGCTTTCCATATTATTAAATTGGAGTGCTATATATAAATATTTGCATAATAAGTATAGTCTAGGGATAATGTTACATTGTTCCATACTTTTGAAATTCCTAAATTTTTAAAAATTATTTTTATGAATTCTCCCATTAAGAACTAGCATAATCGACTAAAATTTACTATTTTATCTCTACCTTTTCTTCCTCATCTCGAGTAATGCAGCAACAATCGTGCAAAGGTCACTGTCCTATTTGCCACCACATCTGCGAGTATTACAACCCCACTAGTAAAGCCGTGCAACTTGTGCATGCTACAGTCACTAGTGTGCGTATATCTGATAAGGAAGTACAACTAGTTTTATGAAAATTTTTAAAAAAATATATATATATTGTGAAATAAAGTGCGTTAGTTATATTAAAAATTATATTGAATGCGAAATAAAGTGATTGTTTAATGTTCGAATTTATGTAAGATGAGATATAAAATAATTTTTAAAATAAATTTAAGATTTTAGTCATGACTAAAATAAGCTAATTTTTTTAATCAATTATCAAATAGGTCCTGATAAATTTTTTTTGAAAATATAAATCTATAATATACTGCTTAACTTCAAGAACTTAAATGATTATCATATTTTCGAAGAATATGAAAATTATTTCAACCAAGTGCCAAATGATGATGGAAAATATTTGAACTGGTTAGAATTTCTTTTAAATAAGCTTGATCAAATTAATAAATATTCTCTGGATAACTTTCATACTATATAGACCGGCTTGTTTGGTGCAAGAATTAAAATAATATTAATTTAAAATAATAATAATAATAAATAAAATTTTATTTTATATTTACATAAATTTTAATATAAAAAATATTTTATTTCACATATTTAATTATTTTTAATAAATCTATCAACTTTATTTTATATCCTGAACTAAAACACTACATTTAAGTATTTTAATATATAATATAAAATAAAGTTGATAATTTTATTGAAAATTATTAAATATGTGAAGTAAAATAATATTTTTTATATTAAAATTTATATAAAATATAATAAAAATTTATTTATTGTTATTATTTTTAAAATTAGTACTATTTTGAATCTTGCGCTATATATTCTTAGCAGAGATCTGCAGCTTCAAAATTTTAATCAGGATCAAAATAGTACTAGTTTAAATAATAATAATAATAATAAATAAATAAATAAATAAATAATTTTTTTAATCATTCTACATAAATTTTAATATAAAAAATATTATTTTACTTCACATACTCAATAATTTTTAATAAAAATATCAACTTTATTTCGCATCCTAGGTCAAAATACTCGATTTAAAAATTTTGATCTATAATGTGAAATAAAGTTAATATTTTTATTAAAAATTATTAAGTATATGAAATAAAATAATATTTTTTTATATTAAAATTTATATAAATTGATTAAAAAAATATTTATTGTTATTATTATTATTTTTTAAATTTATAATATTTTAATTCTAATTTTGATACTCGCACTAAACAGGCTTTAGCTTTCTACTAACACCAAAGAATGCTGGCAATTCTGATAGATGCACAACTTTCACCAAATATCTTATTGCATATGACAGTTGTGGAGATATTGTGCGAAGGAAAATTGAAGAATTGTCTGAAATCTATATATGTTTTTATTTAATGGTCCCTAGATTTGAATTTTTTTTTCTTTTTTGATAGAAGATTTGAATTTAAATTGGACCACTGACCCTAAACTCCCATTGAGGAATATTGTCCACAAGAATTTAGGTATTAGGGTACCCTCTCCGAGTGTGCATAGAGGTTAAAGAGTCCTTGTTATCTATCGAAACGATGATAAGGATGTCTATCTTTTTCCTTTTTTTTCTTTATAGTCTATCTAATGAAAAAGAAAAAAAAATATTTTTCAAAACAAGGATGATTTACGATGAGTTGTTATGTTGACGTGATGTTATGTTATCCAGAGAAAGTAATTATTTAGTTTAATGATATCTATAAATAATCTTCTATAAAATTATAAAATTATTAGTCAAAAGATGACATCTAGATGTCATGACATCTAGATTACATAACATAACACTGAGATAACAACGAACTAAATGTCCCCTTAAAGATTTTATGTAGACTTTAAAAAATAACAGATTGAAATTGTGCAAAAAGAGTAAAACCATCTGTTAGAAAAAAGTGTAGTGTTGAAAAATACAGAACTATTTAGGAAAAAGTTCATTCTCATATGAAATTCTCCTACAGTCATTTAGCATCATCCCAAAAATAAATAGAGACAGAAAAAATATTTTATTTTATAGAGCTGATAAAAAAAATATTATTTTAATATTGAGAAGTGCGTAACATATAAAATAAAGTTGATTTAAAATTAAATTTAACCGTTGAAATCTATAATAAATTTAAAATATTAATTTTGGCTGCTTTTTGGATGGTACCAAAAAGCAAGACCTACATGATCTTTTCTTGATTTCATAAATCTTATTGTCTTCTTGAATTTATTTTCATGATCTTACTTATATCTATTATAGTGGCATTAATATCTTGTGAGCTCTAGAAGCTTCTCTCTCATATCTTCATGAAATCTACATCCTATCCATATAATAAGTCAGGGATTTGTTGTTTAATTCCAACTTGGTTTGAAATCTTTTGTCGATGGTCACAAATGTAGGGGATTTTAGATATTCGAGTTCTCTTTCTTCGAACATAAAAAATGGACAATTCAAGTAAAAATTGGCGAGATATATACGAACTTTATATATAATTAGAGTTACAATAACTTAAATATCTACTTACTCCAATTCAACTATCTTCATTACATAGCTGATGACTTCATGTTGATTTTGACATTTTTCTTACCCACTTACAACTATGATGTGATGCATTGAATATTTGTGTGTAAGCAAAGATTAGTCTAAATAAGTTGGCATTTGAAGTGAAAAACATATGTATATACATGCATGCATGCACACATACATACATACATACATATATTATATATATATATAGATAGATAGATAGATAGATAGATATAACAATAACTAAATTTTTTGTTTATTAGGCGGGATTGGCTAGATGAAACTTTTATTTTCATTTTATTATATTAAATAAAAAATTTAATTTAGCTTTAAATATGTAAGATTATTTCTTATAATTTTTTATTTTATCTTTTTGGTCCTTTCCTTTTCTCTCTCTTTTTATATATACAAGATTTAATATATTAACTTTTCTTACTGAAGCTTTTATTAGTTATAATTTATATGCCTAAATTATCTAAGCTAATTCTTTCTGATTTTATCCTCAATTAAGGCTACTTTAATTTTCTCACTGATATATTCATTTTTTATTTTATCTTTTTGTGTATATCTGCTCATTCATCTTAGCATTTTCAGTTTTACAATATTTATTTTATTTATATATTTTCTCCTTGTATATTCAACACTATATATTATTGCTTGTATTACTAATGTTTTATAATATTTATCTCTAAGTCTAAGAAAGCATTTGGCTGGATGTTATTTTGATGTTATGTTATGTTATTTAAATATTATTATATTTAGATATCATCTTTCGATTGATATTAGCATCAAAATAACATTGAATCAAACGCTTTTTTAATTTTTTTTATTGTTATTTAAATATATTATTTAATTAAATAATAAAAATTTATGAATAACATAACAAAATATCAAAATAATATTGAATAACGCTTACTAAGTTGAACCTTTCTATCTAATTAAATATGTATTATATATATATATATATATATATATATAATTAAACACATGGAAAAATACGCATATGAACATAAATATATATATATAAATACAGAAATAAATTGAATATATACAGTTGATCGTATATTTGACACTTAATTAGCTAATATTGATAATTAATACATTTTAAATGTTCAATATTTGCGGCTATGCTTCTAATTTTATGAATTTTATAGAAATAAAATAAAATTATGTAGCAGTGAGAATGATCCTAGTTCTCAGCTCGAGTTCAATTTGTTTTAATTTGATTTGAATTCAAGTTAACTCCTTTAAACTTTCAGTTAACCCAAGTTTTAATCGAGCCAACGTAAGCCCTTCAAAAATTAAATTTTTCTAAAATTTTTTTACCTCTACTAGAATTTAAAATTAAATTAACTATTCTTAAAAGTTCATCTAACAAAATATCATAATCACAACTAAAATATATTAATGTACAAGTAATAAATAATTATAATAAATGAGTAAATATATTATTTATATTTTAAAAAAATAGAAATCGAATTAAGTTGATCTGATATAATCATGATTTGTAGTTCGACTTAATAAACTCAAACTAAATTTACTTGGAGCTAAATATCGATTCAAACATCGAAATGCCCGTTTGCGTGCGTCTAGCTTTCTAAAAACTTTCGAGAAATGAAATTTAATTTTTGTTGTGTTGGTATCTCTTTAGGACACGTGAGATATCTGTGCATTTTAGTTGGTATTTAAGTCGATCATAATTATTTTATTAAAAAATAAAATAATTTATATAATTTGTAATATTTTAATAAATTTTATTTAATATTCTCACAATTAATAAATTTCATTTCTCATGATTATATATATATATCTAAAATATATATATATTTTTTAAAAATATTAAAAAAATGATATCTACTAAACAAAAATCAAATGAAAGTCTCATATTAGCTTTTTAAAGTTTTTTAAAATTTTAATTCATTTAGAGAGTAAATGTTTTTTTTACGTAACATAGTATTTGGATTTACCTTATGCTGTGCCATAACTATTGATTATATTGATTAAATTCAGACAAAAATAAGACAATAAAATTGCAACACGGTCCCATACTGTTTGGTGCGAGGACCAAATCAGGACCAAAATGATACTAATTTAAAAAACAATAATAATAATAATCAATAAATTTTTTAAAAAAATATTATTTTACTTCACATACTCAATAATTTTTAATAAAAATAAATACTTTATTTCACATCCTAGATCAAAATATTCGAATCGAATATTTTGATCTAGGATATAAAATAAAGTTAATTTTTTTATTGAAAATTATTGAGTATGTGAAGTAAAATAATATTTTTTATATTAGAATTTGTGTAGAATGATTAAAAAAATGTATTTATTATTATTATTATTGTTTTTTAAATTAGTATCATTTTAGTCCTAATTTGGTTCTCACGCTAAACAAGGCCTATAGATTGGAAAAAAAATTGTAAATTAATTCTAAAGTTTAAAAATTATAATTTTTATCTCATATTGTAAAAGTATTACAGTTTTCGTTCCTTTTTCGAAATCTCATCTCTGTTCTAGCTTTTCCTAATAGAATGCTTAAAATTTAATTATTTTTTAATAATATGCACATTTTAAGTGGTGATTATATTACTTTATCTTCTTAATATTTTAAAAATTTAATAAAAATTTAAAATTTAATTTCTTAATTTATCTACTCTAAAATTTAAATTAAGAATAATCTTATAATTTAATAATAAAATAATAATTATATCTTTATTAGGAATAAATAAAAATAATTTTATTATTAACGGCCTAAATTAAGATTCTTAAAAAATTAAGATTCTTAAAAAATTAAGATTAATATTTTCCCAAATAAGAATTCGAAAGTTTCTAACAATAGAAATAGTAAATAAAATAAAATTTATTTATTTAATATGTATTTTTGTATGGTTGGATGTAACTAAAAAACTAATTTTTATTTGATAAATTCATAAATGGGAAAAATCTACATCAGGCAACTGTCGGAAAGGCTCAATTTATTTATTTGCCCGCCATGGTTTCAACGGCCGAACTGCGACGCCGTCTCTTTTGAACGGCCTCTGGCTGCTGCTTCAAGCTCTCTCTTTCCAGATAATCTCTACTGTCTCCTCTCACCTACTCTTCCTTGTTCCTTGTACGGCTCGGCTCTCTCTCTCTCCCTCTGCTTTCTTGCCATTCTATGCTGTTATTGTACTGGACGGAGCTCCGGCGAAGATGTCATCAACTGCTGCGCGGCCACGGGATTCGCTCCACCGGTGGTTTGAGGAGAACTACGAAGCTTCGATGGAATCGGTCAAATATGGCCTTCGGATCTCCTACGTAGTCTTTGCCTTCTGCTCGGCACTTTTCGTCGGTGCCCTAAAAGGTTTGCCCGATTTATATCCGCCTACTTCTCACCCGCGCGATTGGTTCATCTCTGAGAACATGCTAGGGTTGTTGGGGATTTTGTTGCAGGGCTGCTGGTGGGGCCTGTAGCGGGATTGTTGCTGATATTGGGGAACATCGGAGTGATCCTGGGTCTCTTCCCGGCTCATGTAGCCTGGACTGTATACTCTATTCTCATGTAAGTTCTCGTAAAGTTTTCCTCTCCCCTTTAGTTCTTAAGTTTTTGTTAAGGATTCGGATTGCCGGAATCTGGAGTGGAAGCGAGTAGGAACTGTTTAATTTGGCTGAAATGAACTGGAATTTCTTTAAGGGGGCATTTAGTTTATTGTTATCTTAATATTATGTCGTATTATCTAAAGAAATAATTATTTGATTTGGTAACATGTGTAGATAACCTTATAAAAAATTATAAAATTGCACTCAAAAATAATATTTAGAAGTCAAGATATTTAGATAACATGATATAACATACAGATAATATTGAATCAAATACCCCTTAAGTTTAAACTTGCTCTCCGTTATATTAGGTCATATAATAGAATGATAAACAACGAAAAACATAAATACAAGAATATACAGATTTACGTAAAAACTCCTAACTTTGGGGAAAAATTACAAACAGAGAGGAGATCACTATATCAAATAAAAATGTGTAGAAGAAAGAGCGGTGGCTACAAGTTATTTAAAACACTATCCCCTAGCTATAGTAAACAAAGCAATATATATAGAAAAATAAACCCTAAATTTAAGTTTGAGTCAAAATAGAATGGGTTCATACTGCCCAACTTGATTCCCTAGCCCATCACCTGATCCTTAAATTCATTTTTCACATTATTTTCTTTTCTCAGAATCATCGCACTACGAGCTCTTTAGGCTAGACTAAACAAAATTCGGATCACTAAACTCTAACAATAGAAAATCCATGAAATTTAGGTGAAGACGCAAATACAAAGATTTAATGAAATTTTTCCCAAATTATCATCATGGATAGATATGATATAGAAATTCACTATAATTAACAATTTAAAATTAGAGAGAGAGAGGTGGTTATTTGAATTCTAATGAAGACATACTCTTACTCTAATCCAATCGAAATTTATTTAATGTTCCGAATAATATACAGAATATTCTTGTGGTAGAACCCAGCTAGAACATCTGCGAACATACAATGATATACATTTGGATAGCATTGCTTATTAGGAACATTATAAAGGGAATCAAGGGAATCTCTACATTTATTAATCTATTTTGTGCTCAATTTGGGTTTCAACTGTTTGCTTGCTTTACTTGATTTGTTGGTAGAATGCAAACATAGGATGTTCAAGTAATGTTTCTTCTATGGATAGAGGTGAATCTTGTTGCGTTACTAGTTTTATTTCTTATAGCTTAAATAGTTTCTCAAAATTGTATGCCAAGCATTCTATGAAGCATGAACACGATACAGTAATACAGATATGACGATACGACAAACTAAAAAAAGTAGGATACGGATACGTCAAAATGAGACTATCATATATGTGTATATAATATATTATATTCTCATATTTAAGATATAGTTCTATGATACATGAGAATGACTTATGCATCTGGTTGCTATAAATTTAAAAATATTTTTTTATTTTTTTAAAATAAATTGCATTTTTTCAAATATTTTTGATATCACTAAAATCAATATTATGGGCAATTCAACTTAAAAAAAATAAAAAATATCACTAAAAGGAATATTATGGATAATTCAACTTAAAAAAATAAAAACATCCTTTAACAACTATTAAATTTTTAAAAAATCTTAAAATTAAAATAATTTCATAAAGTTTATTTTAAAAAAATGTTACTATGGGCTTGTTTGTTTGGAGGATAAATTTGGGTAAGGAAAGAGAAAATATTTTATTTTATAGAGTTGATGGGAAAGAAATTTATTTTAATATTGGAAAATTTAATATTGGGAGTGTATAGGATGTGAAATAAAGTTGATTTTAAAGTTAGAATTTGTGTTGGATATGAAATAAAGTTATTAAAATTTATAATAAATTTAAAATATTATTTAAAAAATATTTTGCCCATTTTTGGGTAATTGCCAAACATGCCATAAAGTTTACTTAATTATTTCCTGACTTATCATAGATTATCTAAATGAGATGAGAATTTAAATATATATCAGTAAATTAATTTCTGTTTTAATTTAAATTCAACCCAAATCAATTAGCTCTATGTAAATGAGTTACAATTGATAATAATACAGATGTTGTAATATAAACTCACATATACTGATCTGATCAAAGTAGATATGTATTCTCTTTTTTCTGAGTTTCTTACTAAATAAATAGATAAAATAAAAATACCAAAATACTTTTTTTGCACAATATGAGTTTGATGGAGAAGTTTACGGAGAGAAAAAAAAAACTTATATTTAATTTTTATTAATTTAGAAAAAGCTCATAATAAAATCTCAAAGGAATACCTTGGAGAGTTTTAGAGAAAAAAGAAATTTGTACTGTCTATATTCAAGTTATTAAAAATATATATAAAGGAGTTATTACTTGTGTTTGGACACATGGAGGTTTGACTAAGGATTTTTTTATTATAGTTATATTACACCAAAGCTTAGCTTTAAGTTCGTATCTTTTTGCTTTGATTATGGAAGTCCTGACTGAACATATGTAAAATAAGATATCTTGGTGTATACTTTTTGCAAATGATATTATCCTTATTGATAAAACTAAAAAAAGAGTCAAAGCGAAACTTAAGATTTAGAGGAATTTTTAAAATACAAAAATTTTCATTTCAGTAGATCAAAAATTTAATATATAGAGTACACATTTAATTAAGAAAGAAGCACTTATATTGATGATGTGATAATTGATGATCAAATTATCAAAAAGAGTGAGTACTTTAAATGCCTTGAATTAATCATACAAAATGATAGTGAGATAGATAATAACAATATCAGCAAGATCCAAGCATGAAATAGATAATGACGTTATCAGCAAGATCTAAGAAGAATGGATAAAATGAAGAAATATTTTTGGTGTGTTATGTGATAGAAAAATTTCATCTAGACTTTAGAATAAATTTTATAAGATTGTAGTAAGATCAGCGATGATATATGGTGCTGAATACTGGCCTGCAAAGAGAAAATATACAAATAAAATAAGTATTGCAAAAATGAGAATGCTAAGGTGGATGTGTGGATATACACGAAAAGATAGAATGAGAAATGAGTATATCCACAAGAAAGTTGGTATTGCAACAATTGAAGATAAACTTAGAGAAAGTCAGCTTAGATGGTTTGGACATATAAATTGTAAGCCAATTAAAACTCCAGTTAAAAAAATTAAATAATTAGATTTTGGCCATATACAAAAGGAAGAGAGAGATTAAAGAGGACATGACAAGAAACTATACAGAGTGATCGTACTCACTTAGGCCTAGATAAGAATTTATTAATTGATAGAGCGTAATAGAAATAAAGGATTCATGTAATCGACCCCACCTAGTGTGATTAAGGCTTGGTTGTTGTTATTGTTGTTGAGTTTGATTAAGGTTAAAAAATGTGACTAACATCCAATTGAAGAGAAGACAATATTGATTGAAGCAGAAAAAGCAGAAACATGACTAATATCTATAAAATCAACAAAAGTAGATGACACAGCTGCTTGCGGATATAAATTATTTTCTACTATTAAAATACTAGTGTGCATAAGTTTTTCTGCTATCCCAATTGTGTAGCCCAGTATATCTCTTTCAATTTTAACATTCAAGTATATGCATGAGTTGTGTTTTATGTATGAGATTTTTTTTATTTTTTATCGCATGAGCCAGATTGATTGTTTCAATATTTTTTCTCTAATTAAAATTATTAAGAAATATTAGATAAGTATCGGGTAAGTATCGTATTTTTGAAAAATAAATTAATACGCCACATGACATGTCAGATATGTATCAGTAGAGTATCAAGGAGTTTCGGTATCTAATGTGGATACAATACGAATATGTTAGGCTTCACGAAGTATCAGTGCTTCATAGCGAGCATTCCTTCTGATTTCCTAATAGTTATAAAGAATTAAGTAATGAGTTTATTAGTTTATTTTCTTTTTTGTCAGGCCTCATTCAATTTGTTGGATTTAGATTGTTGCTGGACAAAATTGTGCATTTAAGAGAAGAAAACTCTCCTTACTTTAGGAAGATGAAGGCTACCTTGCTGATGATGCGAATGCAAAAGCAATACGACACAAAATGTTGGGTTGTTGAAAACTAACCTCATGTGAGTCCTTAGAATTCTCAAGGATAACTATTATATATCTTAGGACCATTGTACAAACTTGTAGTAACAAATATGAAAGATATAAGATGCAGAGCTTAACATGAGAATTCTTTCTCACAGTTGCCACAAGCTCAGCAGCTAGCTGAGTTTAAAAGTGTAGATTCCCAGGAATTCCCATGCATGTCGCTATGAAACTGCAGTTATTCCTTTTTAGTAGTTAAACAAGGCTAATGTAGCCCCGGCTTCACGACAGTATAGCAGGCTGACATGACTACTCTTCTTGTAACTACTCATTTCTTTAGCCTTCTAAAAACATGAGTTCCAATGTTGTGGAAATGTTTCATTAGGGATGATTGAACGTGTAGACTTTTGGATTGCAGAGTAATTTTGTTACTATCGAGGTTTCTTATGTCATCATGCCCATCAAAGTTTTTCAACTGACCCTAGTGTTATCAAGGTTTTTCAGCTAACCTCGGTGTCATCGAGGTTTTCATCTGACCATGGTGTCTTCTAGGTTTTTTTGAACCTTGGTTGTAGTCATAGACCTCATTTCTTGAGTAGTCTTTAACTTCAACAAGTATAACCTCGATCTTGCCAAACTTCCTCCCACAACATGCTCCGCTCCACCCCTGCTTTTCTCGTCTAGCCACCTTAAGGAGCTGGATTTTGATGAAATTACTGATAGTTGATTGATATAGTGCAATGTAAAATAGCATGCTAATGCTTAATATTTGATTCTTTAGCCAAAACATGAGTAGCTTCTTAAAAAAGGTTTAAGGTTAGCATGTCCATTGTGAGCTTTTTCGTATCAACCACCGAAGATTTCTACTATGTATCTTCCTAGAATAATGGAACCAAATTCATTTTCCAGGACTTCAATATTTGATTGATTAATGGGATACTTTAGTTTCCTTTTAGTTTTTTGGAAACTTTCAGGGGATATTAAATATATGGTTTCCTTTTTTATATTTTTTGAATGTTTATTTTTATTTTTTGCTTTGAAAAGTTATGTTATATTTTCTTTTCATTGTATGAGAAAAGATTCTATAAGTAGCTCTAACGTTTACTTATATGCAGTCTTTGATTATGTGAAGAAAATTGCCGCCCAAAATCCTCCTTTGCTTCTTTTCTCTTCTCCTAGCTTCTTCATCTAATTCTTTTTCCCCTTCATCTTTCTTCAGTTTCTATTTTTTGCCTTCCATTTCTACATTATTTTCTCTTTATCTTCTTGTCATATCTTCCTATCATGTTCATGTCTACAATTCCATTAGAAGTACAATATACCTCAAAGAATGCATATTTTATTATCATTCTTATAATCAAGTAGAACGATTGACTTATGTTGACTTTCACATGCAGGACTAACCGGATCAATGCTGCTCTTAAGTTTGCAGTTATCTTTGCTCTTCCAGTACTTTTTGGCTTGTGGTTGGCTCTAAGCATCTTCGGAAGTGTCCTTGTAGGTGTTGGTTATGGATTCTTCGCACCATGGATATCAACATTTGAGGCCTTTCGACATAATAGTGAAGTGAAGAAGTTTCTCCATAGCATTGTGGTAAGCAAAATTATCATCACATTCTCAAAGTTTTCTTCCTAATTCAGTATTATAGATCATTATTATTTTGATTTAACTTTTTGATTATCTCTGTAGGATGGAACATGGGGAACCATTAAAGGAAGTTGCACTGTAGTTAGAGATTTTGCTGACTTGTGCTACCACTCTTATCCACTATACTTAAAAGAGTTGCGGGAAAGAACTAGGGATCATCAAACCTACTCCATCAGGTATAACTGATTAGTTAGTCCCTAAAATATTAGAAGTTTTGATTATTCAATAAGATTTTAAAAACTCCCACACTTAATGATGCAATCTTCTTTCCATATGTGTGATGTACTATAATAAAAAAAGATATTTCAGAAGTAGAGTTTTGGCAACATTTACGTTGCTTTTAAAAGAACTTTAATTCTTACTAATTTCAAGGAATTCTTCTCTAGGAATGAGTATATGGATGCTGATGATGCTTATCGCAACATTATATAGTTGCACAAAAGCTTGAGGTTGTAAGAGGCTGTTTAGTTAATGCGAGTTTTCAACAATGATAATCTAACAAACAAGGAGAGTTGAACATGATAAGGACTGTAGAGAGTGAATGAAACAAAAGAGGTTTTACATGGAAACCCAAGGAGGGAGAAAACTATTATGCCTAGTGTATGCGGCTTCAAATTCACTATGTAGTATTGCTTATAAAGAGAACTTAGACTTTGGAATAGACCACTTAATTCAATTGTTCAAAGGAAGCCCTTATTTCAGTGAAATTGGAGTTATTTATGGGGGCAAAAGGTAGTTTAGTGTAGTGAGTGCGATTCTTTATTTTCACAGCTGTGCGTGCATTAAGAAGTAATGACACATGCATGGAGCTCGACAGTAACGGCGTTGATGGTTATATGCAAGTCTCAGACTGGCTGCTTGTCAAAGATTGTCCAATATTTGAAGGGAATTGTTGAAGGATTGCCAAAATAATGTTGCTGAAGATAAGATGTTGAAGGTAGTTCCTGAAGAATTGATCTTTGGGATCCTTTTCTCAGCTTTTGAAGATGAATGTAGGATTTTATGGGTGCGTCTAATGGGGGTAAGGTGAATAGACACTAGTTAGGAAAAGTAAATATTTAATTTACTTGCAACTATATTACAATTAAAACCACTTATGAGCATAAATTAGCAAACAAGCAGAAATAATATAAATAATCATATACACATGAGCAATATATAGGCTAAGATATAATGTGGTTAGGCTTAACCCCAAGCCTAAATCCATACAAACTCAATATAACTATCCAACTATATTAAAGTACTTCTTTCGTCAAAGGCAAAGAAATCTATACAATCCAATCCTCTTCTATCTCACTATAAAGGCTCTCTTCACTCTTACTAATGAGGGAAATAAGCATCTCTCCTATCACACAAAAAGCTCTCTTCGCACTAATATGAAGGATCCATAAATTACATTCTTTAATCACTTAGTTACAGGTCCTCCTCACTAATCAAGTGAGGGAAACAATAATGACTCAAATCAATACAAAGATATATGATAAACACAAGTTAACTAATCTCTTACCTTCATAGGATTGCACCTTTAAGAGCTTGGAGAGAGTAAATAACAAAGATGAACATCTGGATCTCTTCTTAATCTCCTAATAATCTCCCCTCATCAACTTTTAATCACTAGCTCACATGGGGGATTACATCAAAATCAAAAGGGCTCAAATAATAATTTAGAAGATCAATATGGCTTAAAACCCTCATCCATTTATATTAAAAAGGTTCCTAATGGCTAATAAAAATTGCAGCTAGACTGCCTTTGATCGGTCAACCAATCAAACAAATAGCTGTTGAATCCTTAACAATCATATTTCAGACTGTTTTGATCAAGTCTCACTAAACTATCAAACAACTTGATCTATCGTAGACAACGAACTTGTAAAGCTAAGTATTGGTTGGTTTGCTCAATTCAACTCGAGTCAAGCACATTCCAACTAACCTATAATGATATCCTAAGTACTCAAATCATGAACCACTCATATCCTTGCACTCTAAAGATAATCTTATAATAATTCTACTAAAATGAAAATATTAACAATAAAATTGATCTTCAGTTAAATTTTCTTTTGATTTCCAAGACTTGTTCATTAAGTCTTAATTAGTCTATCGTTTCATAAGCTAAGCATAGTTTTACTTTCAAGCTTCTTAACTTTAACTATGGTGTGGAGCAGCCACTTGACAATAAAATCTCTAAGCCTACACACAAGCTCAATAAAAGGATTTGTTTACCACTAACTTAAATATTGTGATAAGCATCAAAACACGTGATTATAACATAATCACAATGAAAAAAACCAACAATGATCTCATCCTTATGCCACATGTGCAGAAGGGATATAGTATCAATTTTTGAGTTAACATTAGCCGCCGATCATGTTGCCTTGTCCTTTCATGTGTGCCTAATTGATTGAGATCCTAATTAGAAACCGCCACCTTTTGTACAAAGAATTCTTTAAATATGGGATGCTATGGCCTACACTCTTTCCCCATTTCATCAACTCTTTGGGATCCACCTTCAACAATATGTTTTCCTCAACCCGTTCATGGATAATTCCCTCAAACTATTAGACAGCCTTAAACAACCAGTCAATCATAAACTACAGACATATGTCAACTATAGGCTATTGAACTCGTTACGTTGGCAATTACTTCTTGAAGCATGCACAACCATGGAAATAAATAGTCATCACACTAAATTACTTTTTACCCCCATAGATAGATCCTATTTCACTGACATAGAGGCTTCTTCTGAACGTTGAATTAAGTGCTTATTCTTTGTTCCAACTTCTAAATTATTGTTTTAATCAATAGTAAATAGTTGAACTGAAATCCGTCATTACTTGGTGTCATGGTTTTCTCTCTCCTTGTGTTCCCGCAAAAAAACTTGTTTCATGACTCTCTTCCTTGTTTTTATTATATTAAGTTGTTGCATTGATCTTGTCATTTGGATTATTGTTGACAAAAGCCCACGCAACGGAATAATAATCCTAGAAACGGGCAAGCTTTTAGGAAATAAACAAGTTGTCTTATTGTCACCTAGTGATCATAGGATTGGATCCAATAAATGGCCTTTTTGTTATATGCGGATAACATTACTTGCACTAACCACCGTATAATCTCACCATGGTGAGAGAACCATGCACTTCTTTACTTTCAGATTTTTAATCCTCATACAATATTCTTATGTATCGAATTCCCAGTACTTCGATGACTTGAGAGGAAGGCTTCGTCATTTTTCTATCTTCTAATAACCAAAATTTGTGTTATTCCTGTGTTCGTTAGGATTGCTTAATCCTATGCTTGGATGATATTTAATTCTAATCATAGCTAATCATGTACCAGAACTCATTGCTCAAAAATGGGATTACTCCACAGGGTCTCTCTTAAAAAAGCAATTTTTTTGTTTTATTTGACATATTTCTTTATCAGCCTTTGTCAATTTTTTGTATGTTTCACACCCTCATTATCAGAAAAAATAAGCTAATAAAGATGGGTCAAGCGAAGTGTAGCATTACCGTTGGAGAACAATCTGATAGGAGCAGCCTGTAATCAACTTTGAGTCAGTCTAAAATTTAAACCAAAGTTTTTGTTTCTGAGCAGAGTTTGATCTAATCAAGTTATAATTATTTCATTTCAAGTTAATTTGAGCTCAGTTACCAACTTTATATGTTGAATTAAATGAGCATTATACATGTTTACAAATATACAGATGATTTTATTGATTGAACATATCAGTATTTCATTGCATTTCTATGGTAATCTTTTCACAAACATTTTTCTTAATTACATATAAGTACCTTATTACATTATAAAATTTTAAATTCATATACATATATGGTGTCAAGTTCAAGTCAAGTCAAGTCCATTTCGAGCAAATTTTCAAATCACAAAAAATGGAGTCAATTTCATAAGATAAACCTAAGTGATTATCAAGCGATTTCTGAGTTTCAAACATAATTACCAGCTCCACAACCTAGCAATCTGGAAGCATGAATTGGTGATTTTTTTGGTGAATGATTTTCTTTTCCTTTTGTAGATACCCCTAAAATTTATTTTTCAACCCATTTTTCAGGTTGGTAGAGGTCCCTGCATGTATTGTGGTGGGACTTTTGGGATTAGTTGTGGATGTCCCTCTTTACACTGTTATAGCATTGATGAAGAGTCCTTTCATGCTGTTCAAGGGCTGGCAAAGGTTGCTTCACGACCTTATAACTCGAGAAGGCCCATTTCTTGAAACAGCCTGCGTGCCAGTGGCTGGTCTGGCCATTCTTTTCTGGCCCCTCATTGTTGTAGGGAGTGTTCTTTTGGCTATTGTATCAAGCATCTTTGTTGGCTTGTATGCTTCAGTGGTTGTATATCAGGCAAGTTCTTAATCCAATGTATCATATTTGTTTGGGGATAATATAACGTAACATAAACAATAGACAATATTACACACTACACAATCAAACCTTTTTAAATATGTATCTAAGCAGCAGCAACAACAACAACAAACTGGCTATCCCAAGCTAGTTGGAGAAACCTTCACAAATCTGTTACAATTACAGCAAAAATAACGCAAAAATCTTGTTATTATATATTCAACACACAAATTTCAAGTAAAAAGGGCTTTGAACCACGGTAAAAATCATTCTGGATTTTCCTTGTGGTGCATAATCTATCAGTTTTTGCTATGTCTGATTCTTTTGTTTTTCATGATAACGTGTTGTTCAATAAACAGGGGTTTTTCAAGTAATGATATGCATATTCAAATTTATTCGGTTTTTAATTCTATAAACATACAATACAAAAGCCTTAGCATCATTTTTTGAAAATTTTTTTAAAGTTCATTGAAGTCTTAGCATCCTAAATGAATGTTAATTGAAGTGTTATTTTGTGGTGCTTAAGATTTGTTTGTTATATGTGGTATTTGATGCAGGAGAGATCGTTCAAAAGAGGAGTTGCGTACGTTGTTGCCATTGTTGCTGAGTTTGATGAATACACAAATGATTTGTTATATCTAAGAGACGGGTCTTTTGTTCCAAAGTAATGATTAATCATAATTATACTTTTCCCTGTTTTTTTAATTATAATGCATGAAAACATGAAACATTTTTACACTTGCCTGCTCTCCTTTTATACCAATAGTTGTTTCATTGCTTGGATAGGCCTCAATACCGAAAAAAGAAATCATCACACTCATCAGAACTTTCTGTTGGATCTAATGCTGATAAAGGAGTTAAGGGAGGTGCTGGTCCTCTGGATGCACCTGCAATGTTTGTTCCAAGATTGGTTCCTGCAAGATCTGTTAGAGAAGCAATACAAGAAGTGAAGATGGTGCAGGTAATTTTTCCTTCTTCGTTATTGCATTATTTGTTAAATCCTGATAACCAATTTTGATGTTTTGTTGTATTGAGGTATTATTGTCTCTTGTTTAAACTAACTCACAAGTCCTTCCATGTGTCGTATTAATCTTACTTAATCATGCATCACAGAACAATGCATAAATTAACATGAAAGTATTACATGAATATTTTATTGAATATGTAGAATTCTAGCTGTTGGAAATTCAGTGCGAACAGATATGATAGGATTCAAGGCTGCTCAACACTAAAGAAGTTCTATGGAATTTCATGGTTATTTAGCATAATACCCACAAGTCAGACAGAGTGAGATGCATTTTGAAGCTGATGAGATCATTGGTATAGCAAACTTTGAAGATTTCATGATTCATGAAGACATAAATCTTTAGAACCGTCAAAAATGCTTGTCATCATAGTTTTGGCTGCTTTCAAGAAAAACATTTCAGGAATCTTGCATAAAAGAAAGGACACCACGAAATCAGGCACCTTAGCTTTGACTGTTATCAACGTTTACTTCTAAATTGTGAATTGTCTTTTATGTGAATGTAATGGCTCAGCATTTCCATCGTTGCAACTGGATAGAGAATAATGTACGAAATAATGCTCATTTCTTTTCAAGTATATTAGAGGTGACTGAAATAAGGTCTTGACTATTTTCTGTTTCATAGTGTTTTTTTTATATATTCACATGCATGAGCATTTCCAGCTAATTACTAAACGTTGCTCAATCAAGATCATACCCATAATGCTTGCTTTTCTGAATATAGGTTCAAAACGTTTTATTTATACTGAACTTATACTTGAGCATAATCAGATTGTTTATTGAATAATTGCACTATTCGTTATTACCTACTTCCAACTCTATGACATGTATTTGAAAAACGCTTTTTCTTGTGACGTTTGATGCTTCATGAAGTTTTTGCAATTCATTGATACGCTGATAAAATCAAATGGACACTTCTGCTAGATAAGCTACATAAATTGTGCTTAAAAATCAGGAATTTCTCAGTTGACAAATTCACACATAATTCAACAGATATGGGAAGAGCTAATGAAGTGCAGTGAAATGCGAGGCAAGGAACTTATAGATTTAAGTATTATAAAAGCAGTTGAGCTGAACGAATGGCTAAACACAAAACAGAGCAAACAAGATATGGTTGCCCTTGGCTTACCTTCTTATGCATTACTGCATGCTGTGCTTTACTCGGTTGAGGCTGGTTCAAACGGCTTATTATTGAGCAATGGCATAGAAGTCAACCACCTGAATCGTCCTGAAGATCGGCTTTTAGATTGGTTTTTCCAGCCTTTGATGGTTCTCAAGGAGCAAATCAAGGTCCACACACTGGAGGTAGAGGAGGTTAAGTTCTTGGAAAAGCTTGTTCTCTTCAATGGAGATATCCTCAGCATGCAGTCTTGGGATAATGGATCTGCGGTTCCTAATGATGCATTGAGGACTGCTCAAATACAGGCAATTAGCCGGAGGTAATGGGTTCTCATTATCTTACCATATTATAAAACAAATTGATGCCAAATCTGATAGTATTACTTAGTACTTAATCTTATAGTTAATTGGGAAAAGTGCCACGACTATTTTTTTTTATGTCAACTGGAAACAATTTCCCACTTCAGACTTTTCCAGCCCCCTCTTAGCCAAATTCTCCCTTGCTCCCTCTCTCCCCCCCACCCCCAGCAAGTTCTAAAATCTAAGAAAATACGCTAATTGCAATGTCCTAAATTTGTTTATTCAGTAAATGTGAATGGTCCCTCCCTCCCTCTCCCTATTTTGTAGTAGTCCCGAAGAGTTTCCCAAATCTAGGAAACTACACAAATTGCTATGAGAAAACAGCTCCTAAACTTGTTGTATTCAGTTATTGTGAATGGTCCCTCCCTCCCTCTCTCTCTCTCCCCATTTTGCATGCAAGCCCAAAGAGTTTGTCAAATATAGGAAAATACGCTAATTGCCATAAGAAAATGGTTCTTAAACTTGTTGCATTGTGAATGCTAAGTTTCTGGTTACCAACGGGTCTAAAATCTTAAGCTTATAGATTATAGCCTAAGAATAATTTTATATTCTAACTGTAAACATTATTTGTGCATTTACTACCCAACATGCACCTCTATACATAACCGACGTAGTGTTCTTATTTTCTACAATTTTTTATTTTTAAATATCAAATCTATGAATTTGAGAAATGATTATATTAAGACAAATGTTTGCTAAAAATAAGATTGTACAATACAACCTTTAAATGATTTGAGGATGTATAATACCCAATTTTAGATGCATTATACAGGTAAAAACATATAAAAAAAATATAAAAAACATTGTGTTTTCTATTTTTTTATCTATCGAAAAAAGAAAACATTATGTATCCCCAATATCTAACCTAAAGTAACCAAAAACCTATATTTGGGTTTAATCCACACTTTGATCTAGTGGATTAAACTCAAAAGTTGCTTTTAAACTATGTATTGGTCATATATTACGGTTGTGTAGTAGGGCTCAAACAAAAATTAATTGCTACGATCCAATTGCAAGGTATGGGACTTGAGTCCCACATTGGAAGTATGAGATTCTAATGTGGGCTTTATATGAACTTTGGGCTCTCCACTCCCATGAGCTAGCTTTTGGGATGTGGTTCTCCCAAAGTTCATATCAATTGGTATCAAAGCCATACACTATGTGTCCAAGCTGCAATCGAGCGGCGCTCGGTGGTGACGCCGGTATTGCAGTGTTCGCCCGGGGCTAGAAAGAGCTAGCGCAAAGCCAGCCGGCGTGGGCGCCGGGACTGCGGAGCGTGGTGGATTGTTACGATCCAATTGCAAGGTATGGGACTTGAGTCCCACATTGGAAGTATGAGATTCTAATGTGGGGTTTATATGAACTTTGGGCTCTCCACTCCCATGAGCTAGCTTTTGGGGTGTGATTCTCCCAAAGTTCATATCAATTTGAATGTAAGGTGAAATACAAATCCTAAGCTGAAATTGACTTTGTTAGAGCTTGCTTATATGAAAGATTTGTATAAACCAGAATCAACACGTCTAAATAAATGGGGATTTTTGCATAAAAGAATTCACAAAGTTTATCCAAATAATCGAGATATATGACTTTGACAATAGTGATTTGATGTGCATTAATGACCTTGAATTCTCAAATATTCAATATTTCTCAGGTTAGTGGGCATGACCAGAACTATTTCAAAGTTCCCAACTTATAGAAGAAAATACAGGCAAGTGGTGAAGACTTTAATTGCCTACAGCAATCAGAAGGAAGGCTCAGGCTCTACAAAGATGCATTTTACCAGATCAGCTTCTTCCTCAGAGATTGTTCCAGCTGATGTTTAGATTGCACTCGACAAACTTTCTTTCGGATAATTACATATATGCCTCAGATTCTTGTCTAAATTGCACGTTAAGGTTCTAAAATTGTCCCCCTCGGTCGAGCACCATTAAGATTCATAAATTTTTCATATCTACTTGGGTTGACCGTGTTGTAAATGTGTGGTCAAAATGAAAAAGAATACCCGTCGAGGTCGTCATATTATAAACAACAAAATATTACGACCTTACAAGATTGAGACAAGAATTTTCGGCATGCATGTATTTATTTTCGGTGAGGCTATGGATTGTGAATTTATCATCTGATGTATCATTTGTTGATTTGCTTGCTGTTTTTGTGTGTAATTGGGAGAACAGGGAACTAATAATAAATATAATTTGGGTGTAATTACGAGGATTTCTGAGAGCTTAGAAAATTAATGTAGAAATCTAATCTCTAGGTAGGCTTGTAGGTTAACTCTGGTTAAATTTGGTTTTTCAGCAAAGAGTCGAGGTTGTGTTTTTCTGAGTTGTATTATTGAAAAAAAAAATGAGAAAAACAGTTCCTCTTATAAAATAAAATTAGTTTATATATGAATGTAGAATATGAAATTAAATTAAATTAAATTTGAATGTGTATATGATGTCAACTAAAGTAGGATTTTTTATTATAATTTATCTAAGATGTGAATTACAATTAAATTTAATTATTTTTTTGAGTATTATATCTCTAAAATGATTCTCAAATATAACTAGATTATTTCGCAAAAAATAAGTACAAAAGGATTTACACGGAACACCAAGTTTTTTTTTGGGTATGGATGAGGCAAGGTGGTTAACGAGTCGTGTTTGAGCAAATTGGTTCTCTTAAACTCAATTTTTTTTAATATCAGTCGATTTTTTAATATTATTTTTTTTATAAAATATATAATTTTTTGTATTAAAAATCATATATAATGTAAAAAAAATTAATTTAATATTATTTTTTTAATAAATAAATTATTTTAATCTTGGGATAATTATGTACATGCCATATAATTTAATTTTATTTATGCCTTACTCATTCATTCTTAGTTAATTATGCTATACACACTCAAAATATTATAAAATCTTACATACACATATTTTAACTTATTTTTATTATAATAAGTAATCATAATTTTTCAATAACCTAACTATAGTTAGATTACAAAAAATCTAAGCATTCATCATATTATTTTAAGGATATTTAAATATATTTTGAGTGAAAATTCTAAAACCTTAATGTTTAGGTGGCGGCAAAGGAAGGAGACATCCGCGATATGAATTGATTTTAGGACAAATCAGCATTTTAGTGTAGTATTGAGGAAGAGAAATATACTATTAAGAATAAAAATATAATTTTAATAATTTACTAACAGAATATTTTTTTTCAAATAGATTTTGATTAAGTTTTAACTCAAATGTGTGTATGTAAAATTTTGTAATGTTTTGAGTGTACATAACGTAATTAATTAAGCATGAATGGATAAGATATAAATAAAACTAAATTGTGTGGTATGTAGGTAATTATCCCTTTAATTTTTGCTCGTGGTAGACTAGGGACCAAGTAGGCGCTGGGAAAGAGATGAAGGAAAAAGGAAGACAGGTCTGGCACTGAGTCAATTTAGAGTTACATTTCAGCCTCAACTTGAATAGAGTTTGACTTAGATTAAAATCTAAGTAAATATTCTAAAGAAAATTAAGTACTCTAATTGTAATGCCCTAAATTAAATTAATAAAATTTATTTGTTAATTGCTTAATACTTATTGTTGTTTATTTAATCTATAATTAGGTGCATTATTTTAAATAAATTAAACAGATAAATTTAAAAATATCATTTTAATTGTTAAAGCTCGCATACGAAATAAATTGAGACTTTTATAAAAATACTAAATTATTCAGAAAATTAATTAAACCCAAAAATTCTAATTTAGAGTTATATATATTAATTATTTATTTTTTTAGGCTCCCTACATATCTAGGCTAGAGGCATGTTCAATTATGAACAATAAATTAAAAAAAAATGTGCAACTGACACTAATATTATAATTAATTGCATGATTATTTGTGGATAATTACTTTAATGATCACAGTAATATTTGCATGAATTATTTGTGCATGCAGCTCATCAGGAAACATTTTTGATATTATGAATGTTGAATAAAGTTTGTGAAGAATGTATAAGTAATGTTAATTATATGAGTAATATTACATATTTTTGATAAATAATCTCAAATTTTAATATAAATTAAAATGATATTATGAGTGTTAAATAAAGTTTATAAGATTTCAAGGATTTATTTTATGAAAAATTTAAGGAATAATAATTTTAACTTGAGTGAGTTTAAAATAGTTATTTACGATTAATAATTTTGCGATATACAGGTGCAATATAATGTATTATATGCATTATTGAAGGACAAATTTATGGGATAATTATTTGTCCTAAGACCAAAAGTGGAATGGCAATCGTATTCATAAGGAGCTGTGGAATAAGAATTAATCAAATAATAATCGATTAATATGTTTTTATAATATTTATTCTTTAATAATGATTATAAATTAATATAATGAATAATTTTATTATTTTTAAATATCTATTAGGATTTTTGATAAATAATATTTTTTAAATTTTTAAAAAATAATATTTTACCGATTCAATTGATTGAATGATTCATTCAAGGTTTTAAAAACCGAACCGAACAGGCCGGTTCAACCGGTCGAACCGTGAACCGGTCAGCCAACCGGTCCGGTTTAATTTTATAACCGGATCCGCTTAAAACCGGCCAAAATCGGTTTAAACTGCGGCTCAACCGGTCAAACGGTGAACCAATACGGTTAGACCGGTTGAGTTTAAAATTAAAAAAAAAAATTTTCCTAAACCCTAGGTCCCTAACTCAGCTTTCGTTCTGCGGCCTTTAATTGCGCGACAATCACAAACTAGCGATTTCCCTTGCCTCTTACTCTCCTCTCCACCCCCCATCCTCTCGGAATAATTTTGTTTTTTAGTATTTTAATGATATAAAATGATGAATTAATTTAGTATTTTATTATTGACAAAGCATACTATTTGTTCAAATCTTTTAACGATGTACTAAATATTATACTCAATTTGTGATTTGCGAATATTTTTTTGGGTTATTGTTATTTCGATTTACTTAGAATTATTTTTTGGGTTATTGACATAAGATATTATTTGTTAAATTTAATTATTAAATATTTATTTTATGTCTAATTATTGTATTGATGTGTGAATAATATATATCTTAATTATATTTATATTATATTTTATTAATTTTTAAATTTTTTATTTTATTTCTATTCGACCCTTGTTGGATCCCGGTTTGATCATCCGGTCCGATTTTCAAAACCTTGGATTCATCCGACCGATTCGACCATAATTTTTACGAAAATTGCTTGCCGCCAAAACTTCGATCTCTAATGGAATATCACGTCCATGAAACCCTCGAATCGAAGGAAAATAGGGGGGAATGGTCTCCGAAGACGATGATGATTCCGGCGGCGAGGAACCCTACCTCAGCTCCGACCCCACGGATGACGATGAAGACGAAGACTACAATGAAGTCGATGACGAAGAAGTGCGGCATATCAACGGTGACTATGATGGGGTAGGCAACAATGGCGAGGTTGCTGGCGCATCTTCACCTTCAGACGAAGAGAGGAAGTCGTGCAATGTAGCCGCCCTCGTCCGGTATGGATGGACTGCTTCCGTCTTCATTGACCCTAACCGCGTCTGTAGATTTATCTAGTTTGGCTAGGTTTAGCCCGTGAAGCGGTCCTCTTCTTGTTGTTTGCATCGTTGTAGGGGAAACCTCGTTGTAAGAAGACAACCTCTTATTCCTCGAGTTCTCTCGGTTTCTGATGGAGCCGCGGTAGCTCGACAACCCTTCAAGCCTCCGTGCTCAGATGGCTATGAAGATCAGAACAAACTTGCGCGCCGACTTTTTGCTCGGAAAAGGTTTGTTCCTTGGGGCGCTTCGAAACCGGCACTGGTTGCTATTGAGAATATCTTACCTTCCCCTTCCGTCAAAGAGGATGAGGCTCAAGAATTGAGAGAGCCTCTTCCACCTGGGGTTGAGCCTCTAGTGTTATGGAGGAATGAATGGATGGAAGGATTGGAGCAGATTGAAGTAGATGCGTCACTTGTTCGCTTTCTCCGACCTCATCAGAGGTATCTCTCCTTTTTCCCCATTTTTCTTTTTTAATTTGAATCAATACTTGTTCATTCTTTCTGGTTGCTGGAAGATGTTGAGGAAGCTTTTGTTATTTTGATAAAGACTTTTGCCGCGTAGGGTGAAATGTTTGATTTTCACAGTTGATTATTATATTTCTTAAGAACGACTTCCCAAATGTTTCATGCTAACGTTTCTTCCTCTGAATTTAGATTTCGTTCAACTGAATCTTCTAAAACTTTGATGCAGAGAAGGTGTTCAATTTATGTTCGACTGTGTTTCTGGTTTATCTAGTGCTGAGGGTATTTGTGGATGTATTCTAGCTGATGATATGGGGTAAACGGAATAAAGGCTTGCCATCTCATCCATCTTATTTTCCTTTTCTTTCCCTGCACAAGTTGTTTTTTACGTTTTATTGGCATCAATTTATTGCATTTGTGAAGCGTTTTCACTTTTTAAATTCTTTGGATCAACATTCACAGGTTGGGCAAGACTCTCCAATCAATTACACTGCTTTATACTCTTCTTAGACAGGGCTTCCATGGCAAGCCAATAGTTAAGAGGGCTCTCATTGTTACTCCAACGAGCCTTGTCAGTAACTGGGAATCTGAGATCAACAAGTGGATTGGTAGAAAGATTCAGTTACTGTCTCTTTGTGAAACCTCAAGAGCAGATGTCTTATCTGGGATTGACAGTTTTTTAAGACCTTGCAGTCCTTTTCAGGTTATTATTTTTTGTTGCACTTCACATTATTCATGTACTACAATAATTCATTTAGCTTCATGCTACTTGCTCTTTTAACGCAGGTACTAATCATATCTTACGAGACATTTAGAATGCATTCATCAAAGTTTGAAAAGGATGGATGTTGTGATCTTCTTATATGTGATGAGGCTCACAGATTAAAAAATGATCAGACAATGACAAATCGGGCATGTACTTTGTTATTTTTACTTATTTTCTTTTGAATATTTTTTTAATCCTGGCGATTATGTTCTCATCACAAAGGCTGGCATGTCAATTTTTATATAGGAATTCTTTCTTTCACCAATGTTTACCATACTTTGTGTTATATCCTAACAAGTATAATATAATAAGCATCATTTCTCTGTGACAGGCTTTGGCTGCTCTTTCTTGTACTCGAAGGATTTTATTGTCAGGAACGCCCATGCAGGTGTGCTTAGTTTGCAATTTCTTCACACTTACTAATATAAATAGTTATATGTGAGATTATACTATTTGCAAGCTTCAATTTATGTAGAATGATTTAGAAGAATTCTTTGCCATGGTAAATTTCACAAATCCCGGTATCTTAGGAGATGTTGCATACTTCCGTCGCTACTACGAAGTAAGTGAAGATCTTGTAATTCTTTTACCAGTATGCATCATATGTTCTTTCTTTCATGCACATTTGATGTGCTTCTAAGTTGCCGCAAGCTCCATAAAATACTCCTAAAATCTCTATTGTTAACACTATTCATTAATGTAAAGCAATGGGCCAATTCTATACATGACATCCTATTATGTGAAAGAGACAGTGCTATGCAAGACTTGTATGCAAATATGCAAAGGAGATGTTGAGTTTCTAGAGAGAACGTTCTATGGCATATTATTCTTGAATTAACTCTAGCATGATTGCTCATTAAATGATCTTATTCAATAAATCAATGATCCTTAAAACTGGGTTTAATGCAATGAGCCTTATGGCACATGAAGGGTGTATTAAAATTTAAAAGAAGATATCAAAGAACATTTTAACTTTACTCCTCGTTTGGTTCGAGGTATTTTTTTGGCCCAACAGAAATTTCAACTGTAAAAATCAACTCATCCAACACAAATACAAATATTATAATCAATTTTATTTCACATCTCATGCACTTTTTAATATTGAAATAAAGTTCTTTGATATTAAATTTAAAAAATAAATTATTTTTTTTCTCTTGTCAAAAAAAACTCGAACCAAATGAGGGACTTAAAGGAAAAAAACAAAAGCAATATGGCGGACATTGGTCTAGTGGTAATAAGAACTAGAAGATTATATCTCACGTAATTCTGTGAAATAAAAAAAAAAATATTTTACAAGTTCTGTACTTTGCAGACTTGGCATATTGATCATTTGCTAGAGGTAAAAAGCACCCGCAAGTAAAATAAGTTGCGGAACATCTCTAATGTTGTGTTGCAAAAAGAAATTTCATTATGATGCTAGTTTAATGGATGGATTCATTATAAATCAATCTATGAAGATCGTATGTAATATGTATATAATTTGTAAAAATTTCTTCTAAATTAATGAAGTATACGTTCTGCCTTGTCATACTCTAATTGTAGACACCAATCATTTCTGGAAGAGAGCCTATGGCAACCATGGAGGAGAGGAGGTTGGGACTGGAGAGATCTGCAGAGCTGAGTGCAAAAGTAAATCAGGTATCTTTCTATTGGCTTATGAAGATGCAAACTGCATTTTATGTATTTTTTATATATTTATTTTGCAATAATAATCTTTTATATGTCCGACGAATTTGTATTGCTTCTTTTACCTCATTGATATTGCAAACTTGGAGATATTTCAAGTATAAGCTGGCCAACTCAGTAAAGAACCTGTTGTCTGTTACTGGCAAAGCAATGATTTATATCATGATATTCAAGTGTTTTTTTGATAAAGGTTGAACTCACATTCTGCAGTTCATACTAAGAAGGACAAATGCTTTGCTGTCAAATCACTTACCACCAAAGGTATGTAACTAAACCTTCATGATGATATGCCTAACTTGTTAAATCTCAATATTATTATAATATTACCAATTTAATGAGCTTTGTTTTTTAATTCTTATGCAAGTTCTTTAAGCTATAGATTTTTGAAATTTCACCTGCAGAAGTACTATACCAATCCTTAGTTATTATAAATAGAAAATCTTATCAAAGAGTAATTTGCTCTCTTAAAAGCCCTCCATGTTCGTTATTTTCTGTAAAATTCTTAATATTGATTGCAAACTTCCCTTCTTGTATTCAAGTCCAAATCATGCTTGTGATCAAATTAATAGTCTAAATTTGACTAAACATCATACAATTCAACTTATGCATTAATTTCTCTAGATATGTCTTCAGACAATCAGACTTGTTGCATAGTTGCAAGGATGTCTTTTATAAGCAATAGGTGTAATAGCCTGGTTCATGTAGATATTGTTCACTTTGGCTTCTAAGAAACTACGTGATTGAGCAACTTCACAATGGGTTGGGTGTTACATATGGTATTAGAGCCACTCCGCGTAACCTCTTGAGCGATAGTGGGGCAAACTTAGCGAGGACTCTAAGTCCCGAAATGGGAGTGTATGTGATATACTTTGAGAGATGCACCTTTAGGCGAATCTCACATTAAAAAAGCATGAAAGAAATGCTGGGTATATATGAAAAGGCGCTCAGCCTTTGTAGATGCACTTTGAGGCAAAACAATGAGGTTAATGACGGAAAACTCCATAGTTATTCGTGCTTGGGCTTAAGTAGTACTGGGATGGGTGGCCTTTCCGGGAAGCTGCTCAATCATGAAATTTCTCAAAAGTCAAAGCGGATAATATCTACAATGGGCTAGGCTGTTACAGTAGGTTGGCAAGACTATTGTTTATAAACAATTATTTGATCATTTTTCAAGATCACAGGAAAGATTAATACAATTAAAAGCTTAAATTTAAATGAACCAATCTCATCTTTATTTGAAATAATGAAGGCAGATATATAACGAGCTTCAAAGGATAACAACGGTAATAATAATAGTAATAAAATCACTAGTAATAATTTTCTTAGAAGTTTAAAAAAAAGAAAAAAGAGCCAAGCTAGAGCATATTATTGCTAAGTGTAAGGTGACCAGAGCAGCCTTTAAAATTATGGAATGTCTCATTTTCTATAAACCACGCAAACCGGTTACCCAAGCTGATTGTAGGGAGGGAGATAATCAAGAGCCAAGCAGACATTCAACTCAACATATCACGAGAACTACAAATCTGGAGCTGCAAGGCGAAAATGTATACCAACAGGTGACACAGAACAACACTCTTTAGCAATGAATCAAGGGTAGGGAGAGCAACATGCAGAGAGCTGACATTGCCCATAACTTAAACCAACAACCCTCAGGTACTAAACTAAGGCACCATATTAACAGGAGCAATGATGACGAAAATCAAGGAGAAGTGCAATATGCAGGAGAAGTTATTAATACCAACAAGTTTCTCCTGCAACAGCTTGATAGTAGTCAACTCTAGGGGGTAGGAGACACCCCACCAACTAACCCTTTATCTCTCTTTTTTGTGCAGGTAAAGGAAAAAGCTAAACACCTTGGATGCTCAATCATTCAAATTGCGAGCTCAATATTATATTATATTTGGAGAGCTAGAAATAACTACTCCATGATAAGCTCATTGATTCCCCAGTGGTCATTGCATCACTAGCCCTCACTGCTATCCCGAAGGCTTCACTTCATCCCAAACTAAGGAATTGGGAACTCACAAGCCACATTGGCTTGGGTAATCTTCTATTTCCTATGACAATGATATCCAGTTGGAAGGGAGAGTGCCCCTTCCACACTATCTTTATGCGATCATAAGCCAGAATTGCCAGCTTTGTATTTATGTATTGCTTTACTTTTGAGTAATTAGGCCTAGGCCTACCTTAAAAAAAACGAAAAAGAGAGGGAGAGAGAATTAGTTAATTGCATCACAATTAGTCCAATTATATAGTTAGTTCAATTTCACTAACATTAACTAGCCTTAAGCTATAAAAAATATATATAACAATAATATTAGATAATAACAACTCAATCAACTCTAGTTAATTATTCCCTGAACAAGACAATGAATCTTTTAGTTAGGTAATAATACTCTTTAGTTAAAACTCCAATCCATTAACTAAACTCTAATAGAATTTTGGTCCTTTCCTATGTTTCAGCTATTACCATACATGCCAAGATTTAAAAATAAAGTTTCCCAACCTAACACTAAACCATTAATAAATCTGGAGCAAACTTAACTCATCCTTAATAGAAATATTAAATAAAATCCCTATTAAAGTTGATCATAGAACATTTTCTAATCTTAGTCTAAATCTCCACCTAACCTAGCAAAGCATGAATCATGTGCTATTTTTTTAATCTTTTTCTTCTCTATCCTTATCTTCCCATTTGGCGTTTCTGTTACCCAACTCACATTTTTTTGATCCATCCACACACATCTTCTCCAGCAACTCTTCTATATAAACCCCTTCCCATTCACTCTTCACACACCATTCAGGAGACCAAAATAAACCTCCAACTCCAAGCCACTCAAGTATTTTCCTCAGGCCATTGCTTGACCCATCACAATTCATCATATTCTAGTCTCATTTCAATTGCCTATTTCACTTTTTCGGAGTATTTGTTTCCGCAGACAATCTACTACAAATTGATATTGACCATCAGACATGTAGTGAGCCATCAAAGGTAAGTAAGACTTGCCAACCTACAACCATCATATTTCTCTCTTTGTATTCCTCCTTTCTTCTGCCCTTCCTCTAGCTTACAACATTAGTGCAGTGGGGATGTATTATGGTTCCCGAGCTTAAGTTCTAGTCATAGTGTCACCAATTAGTGCCTACGAATGCTAACTCCACCTCAGAAAGTATATATATGTGTGTGTATTCCTATAAGTCTAAGGCATTATAAAATAAACTCTCAGACTTAAATAAAATTGTATCATAAGAACTTATGAGAATAATAAATTCATACTTAGTGATCTTTGAGGTAACTAGTTTCTGAACATATGATTTTTGAGTTCTTGGACTTATAGTTCATATAAGTTTCTTAATCTTCTTAGAAAATTATATGTAAGTTCAAGGAGTTTTTAAAATCTCATCTCCTTAATGATAAACTAACATCAAATCTAGAGAACGTGAGAGTTGAATTCGTAGTTGTTTATCCTCAAATTCATTTGAAGTTAAATGTCTCAATTTATGCTAAAAAATGAGTATTTTATCATCTTTAAAATTTTTTGATTTGACCTACAAATAGCCCTAGCAAATCTCCTAAAAATATCTACTTTAAATACCTACTAAAACTATCTTACTCCTCCAAGCTGGGATATATTTGATAAGCATGTCAAGAATACAACTTTTTGAACATATTTTATTATTATAGTAGTAGCCTCATACCTTGCTACGCCACTGCTCTAGTAATTTGGGCAATATGCCCTCTAAACAAATCTATTATTCCTACAAGAGCCTAAACTACTGGATTGGAGTCATTAAGGTTTGTTTCAGTAGTTATTATGAGATATCTAATATCTCGAGTAACATGACGGTCCCCTAAATGATAATTAAAAAAAATCATGCTCTTGTATGAGATTAAGAAATAGCATTGATAAACATGCTGAGATATATAACTTCTCAAATAATTTTTTTTTAAGCAAAATTATTGTAGTGGAAGTCTTGTGCCTTGCTATGCTACGACTCTTCTAAATTGAGCAATGGTTATTTAAATTAATTTTCATACCTATGGGATAATAAGTTTTTCATAAAATGATAATACCTTTGACAAAATCTTAGTCTATTTTAGATTTCATGACACATACCCCTTGATGAGGCATATACTATTTATCTTGCATTCCCAAATGAGATGGGTAAGGACATGCTTAAAGGTTACAATGTTAAATTTTTTAACATGACAAAGTCATTGATCAATGAGGATTCTAAACTAGATTAGATTTTTCACATAAGGTATGTCATTGAAGAGACTTAAATCTCATCCACCCTGATTCACTGGAATGTTTTCGGACGATAGAACCCATGGTTCTTAACGAGTTGTTTTGTAGCCATAAACTTAATGGCTCAAGTAAATCAAGTTTAATTTGTAAACCCCTGGACAATGGAACCATAGGATCTTGACAGGGTTTACTATCGCTTCCCAATCAATTCAACCCTAAAATAAATTAAAAAAAAATAAAAAACAATTCACGCCATTATCTAAACAAATACCGAAATTTAACTCTTTTAATTGAAAGGTTCTCTTCCTAACAAGAAGGGGAAATTAACCATAGGAGCTTGCTCCTACGGGAAGCTTTCGTACTGAAAATTTAAAGTCTTAAAGGGTAACTTTTTTGAGGTGAAATATGGTAAACTAATTTGCCTTCTGGTGATGTAGTTGATTATATATGCATTTCAGTTAATTGTATTTTCAGGGCATACAACAGTAGGTTGGTCATTCTATTCACATGAGCTTGTAAGAAAATGGAGCATTTCGCCCGTTGTGGATATATTTATTTAAGTATATACGTAACTTTATATACACACATATAGAGAATAAAAAATCACATAACGGATGCACATTTTTGTGTTCAACCATCATTCAATTTTTTTTGTTCTTTAATTTAGTTCACTTCCATCTCAATCTTGTCTAAATGTTGTAAATGACAATGGAGTAGGTTGCTTTGTTTTCAGTATCTATGCTTTAATCAAAGCTTGTATTTTTAAAACAGCATTACTTCCTGTTCCTTGGTTATGTAGATTTTAGTTTTTTATTTTTTAGTTTTGTACCTTTTTAGGATAAGCTTATAATTTGTCATGTGACAGTTAAAATGAAGTTATGTAGCTCTTGAATTGTTCAATTTTATTTTTGATGTTGTGTAATGTTATTTAGAGAAAATGATTGTTTGAAGTTGATGATATGTGTAGATAATTTTGCAAAAATATTATAGAATTGTTACTTAAAAGATGATAGTTAGATATCAAGATATTTCGATATTATGATATAACATCAAGATAATATTGAACTGAATGCTCCTTAGTAAAGTTAGTTGGAATGGAGGTGGACTGATGCTTTCATTAAAGAAAGAGAAATTGTGGCCTTTTTTGCCCTTGAGAAATGGGGATTTATTTTGCAAACTGACGTATATGTAGTTTGCCAAGAAAACATGAGAATGTAAAGCATATGACATTCAAAAAGTACACACTAATATATATGCTTGTATTTTGTGTTCAATTCAGTTCACTAGTATATCTGCAATTTGGCAAACTTCTCTTTTTGCTGAATGCTTGCTGTTTAATTGTAGATTGTGGAAGTAGTCTGTTGTAAGCTGACTCCTCTGCAACTCCAACTCTACAAGCATTTCATACAATCGAAAAATGTGAGATTTCTATCCACCTTACGATCTGTTATAATTACTAGTAATGACATCTTACATATTGCCATAGTAACTAATTTTTTCAATGTTCTATTGTCCCCTGTAGATTAAGCATGTGATTTCGGAGGAGTTGAAGCAATCCAAAATTTTGGCCTATATCACTGCACTTAAGAAACTTTGCAACCACCCTAAGGTCTGATATTTTACTGGAATCTCTGATCTATGCCAGAGAACGTTGACATGTGATTGCTGGCTCAAACTTGTTAAAAGCTTCCTATTGTTTATTGTTCATGCAACTTTACCCTGCTTATCTCCATTTTTAGTCAAATCTTTGATCCAAAAGTTTAGTTTCAAGGTTTTCCTCATTTTGAAGGCAACCTGTGTATAACTTCTCTTACACAAACAATCATGTATCACAGCTAATTTATGACACAATTAAAGGCGGAGTTTCAGGAACGTCAGGTTTTGAGGATTGTATGCAGTTTTTCCCGCCTGAATTATTTTCTGGAAGGTAAATATCAGGACATCTACACACTATTCTTTTTTAAGTGCTACTTCGTTGATTAATTCACCTTTCCATTCTAGGTCAGGATCCTGGACTGGTGGTGGAGGAGTTTGGGTAGAATTATCAGGGAAAATGCATGTCCTAGCTCGGTTGTTGTGCCATCTTCGTAGCAGAACTGATGACAGAATAGTTCTCGTGTCAAATTACACTCAGGTATGCTGAAAATTAACCATGCATGAGTGGCGTTAAATCTTGATTTCAATGACTCCTTTACCTTTTAGTGTTATTGACTACATGTTACTGTTGGCAATATTATAATTTTAGCATTTACGAAGAACAAGCAGGACATGTATTAAGTTTGCTAATATTTTTGCTTTTACCATCTATCAAATCACGGGGTTGTTTGTTTGCCCAGGTTAACTTTAACTTGTTTCAATTTCAAAAAAATTCTGACCTAGGTTAAAATTAACCTTAAAGATCATATCATCTATAAATTTTAGCATTAAATTAATAATATTTCAAATTGTACATAAATTTTATATTAAAATCAATTTTATTTCACATCCACAAAAATTTTAAAAGTAAAAAACTAATTTTATCTCATATCTTATATATATTCAAAAATAAAACTAATTGTATCTTAAATATAACTGATTCTTGAATACGCATTGTGCAAGTGTAGAACAAATGGGCTGCTGCCACATGGCAGCGTAGGCCCATGCACAAAAACATCACCTTTTTCCATGCGTGAGAAAAAGAGGCTTTTGTATTTGCATACGAAAAGCTAGTTTCTGTGCATAGAAATTGGCTTTTCATTTTCAAATACAAATTTTTTAGGCAACTTTTTTTCAACAGTTATATTGATGATATATATATATATATATATATATATACACATTAATGTAGAAATTATTAAATATTCAAATACATATGCAAGGATTTGTGTAAGTACATATTTAACAATTTAAGTATATATATGTATGTATCTATTAACGTATTATTTACTTATGTACACTTGCATATGTGCTCATATTTATGTATGTATTTATGTGTGCTCGTATTTTTACCCATATATTTATATATTTATGTATCCATTCATGAAAAATTTGTATTCATGTAATTTTTTATGTATTGGAATATGTGTTTATGTAAGCATGTTTTAGTTTATGATTGTATTTTTGTATTCAACTATTGTTTGCATAGTTGAAATTGTATTCAAATCAAATTTGCATGATTGAAATCGTATACAAATACAATTTGTATAGCTCAACTTAGAATTCCATAGCTGAAATCATTATATGAATATAGGTCCAACCTATTTATTTTTAAGTCCAAAGTTTTTTTTTTTTAGGTTATCACAATTCTCTTCCTCCCCAAGGCCATATTCTTGCTAAATAAGACATCGGATTTAGCTCTGTTAACTCCTTGGTCCTATAGAGCACTTACATCCTAAAGTTGTTAGTGAGCACAGTGATTGCTTAGCTAGTAGCTGGAGCAAAAGCATGATGTTATTTGCAAAAAGCAGGTGAGAGACTTGTGGATCATCAGCAGAGAGCCTAATCCCAAAGAGAGCATTGTTGTCAACTTTTTGCTAAATCATGAGAGAGAGGAGTTTTGAGCAGAGAATAAATAAGGGGATAACGGGCAGCCTTGTTTATAACCACACGTGGCTTCAATCTGTTTTGATTTCCCTCTGTTATAAAGAAGGCAAATCTCTGCGCTGAGACTGGCAAGGATCCAACTGCACTGTAACTCTGGGAATCCAAAGTGGCGGAGCGTTGCCAACAAGAAGTCCCACCTCATTTTACCGTAGGCCTTATCCTTTATCACTTGTATGAAGAAACTCTTAAGTCTTCTCATCTCATTGGAGCAAGGTGCATTTGTCTTGGGAGAAACATTGTAGATAATTACCTCCTAGCACAAAAAGTTATCTATAATCTTTCTACCTCCAAATCTACTTGTCTAACTTGCAGGTAGAAAGTTACACATAGACTTTCTATGGATAGTAGTTTTTACTTGTCTGACTTCACCTACGTTCTTTCCTTTGTCTTACTGAAGGCGAGTGTGTAACATATTTCTGATGTTTTAATTGATATTTTCTTAAATGAATATGTGAGAATGTTGATTACTGAATGTTGCCATGAAAGCATATATATGAACTCCGTGATTTGGCAAAACTGTATGGAAGTATTGGTCAAATTCTCTTATTGGTGAAGCACCTGAGCCGAAATATAATTGTGAGGGTAGAGGGAACAAGGTCTTTTGCACTGTGGTCCTGTTTCCCTTACCAGTGGGTCATATGAAGCTCTGAAATGTAGCCATTACATGTATATATATGAATAGTTTCTTTTATGCTATGTTGATATCAGAATCTAGATTCTCTGTGTGTCTGTCTATACGCACACTTTACGTGCTTGTCTTCCCTGACTATGTGAAATTTGAATACTTTAACCTCACCCATCATGTGAACTTTTCTCATATATTACTTGCAGTTCCATAATGTTTGCACTGCCACTTATCATAAACTTGACATGGATTGCTTGCCTTTTTGTGTCACATTGCTGTTGCATTTTTTCAGTCTTTTCTGACGTGGTTTCTTTTGAACATCAAAGACACTAGATCTTTTTGCTCAATTATGCCGTGAAAGAAGATATCCGTATGTCAGGCTTGATGGCACTACTTCCATCGGGAAAAGGCAAAAATTGGTTAACCGTTTCAATGATCCAACAAAGGTCCTTTCCATTTGTCTTTTAGTCCTTGTTTCTCATTTTTTGTTTCAATCTAGTTTCCGTGTGCAAGGGTGGAATGACACTTTTGCAGGATGAGTTTGTGTTTCTCTTAAGCAGCAAAGCTGGTGGTTGTGGACTTAATTTGATTGGAGGAAATCGCTTGGTACTCTTTGATCCTGATTGGAACCCTGCTAATGACAAGCAGGTAAGTATTCATCTTAGCATGCCTGTGTAGGTATTGTGTGCCTTGAGCTCGTTTATAGGCATTATAAAAGTTCTCAATCTAATAAAATTTACACCAAAAAGGCTGCAGCTAGAGTTTGGAGGGATGGCCAGAAGAAGCGAGTATACATATACCGATTCTTGAGCACTGGGACCATTGAAGAAAAGGTTGTGGAATTATAAAGAAGATGAAATATCTTTTAGGCTTGTAGTTAGTAACTGCTAATTTGATGAGTTCAATGGTGTTGCAACTTTCTTTGTTCCTTTTCTTGTGATTATGGCCCTAGAATTGTTTTCTTTAGGTGTACCAGAGACAAATGTCCAAAGAAGGGCTTCAAAAGGTCATTCAGCAGGAGCTAGGAGATAGTGAGATGATGAATGTATGAGCAATTTTTGCATATATGCTTACATTTTGTTAACAGTTTAAAGTACATGTGAATATTTTGCTGCAGGGGAATTTCCTTTCAGCAGAAAATTTGCGTGACCTCTTCACATTGCATGAAGAAGTCGAGTAATTCCTACATCCTTTATCAAATTTGCACAATTACATCTTCCATTACTCAGTCAATGCTAAGTTAAGATGTACATGTCAAAACCTCATTATTAGATCCCTCAAATTTCTTATAAAATTTCATATGGGTGTCTACAATGGGTTGAAAATTTTATGACTTTGAAGAAAGTAATGACAATTTTTGAAGCGGAATGCCCATAAGATTTTCAAAATTTAGAAATTTGAATATAATTCAATATTTTTTACAAGTGTACTAATTATAGCCTATCCAATGGTTGGAGATTTGAATGTTGTTTACAATGATTTCATTGGATCTAAGAAAAAGGTTTGCATCCCCATTAAGTAATGTGAAAATATTCATTTCTTCCAATCATAACTACACTGCATTTAGCAAGGTGCGGTAGAGAGTACTTATTGAGATGAATAACGAGATGTGGTATAGCTGGCTGTTGAGGATCCTGTGATTACAAGGCTATTCTTGTAAGGATTTCTCTGCATATTTGATTCGTAGCCCATCTCTTTGCTGTTACTTTGTTTCACTCCACCAACACTAGGTTCCATTTTGGCGTGGAATTGATTTAAAAGTTGAATTAATTAGCTAGAGTAGAGAGACAGCTTTATTTTAGTAATTGTTTTTTAAACGCTTCTCCTCATTGTTAATGCCAAAAGATTTGTTAGAATATAAAATTATTCTTAAACTATAATCTATAAGCTTAAGCTTTTGGTTAGTTGGTAACTAGATATTTAATATAGTTTTACAGTCAAATATCTCAAGCTCGTATTCTGATGACCCTTATTTACCTCAGGCATAAGATAAAGAAAAAGAGAAATAAATACCTATGTTGAACTCTACATTGCAAAATAAATATACTTGAGCTCTATGTTAGTTACTGATATATTTTCATGATGTCATTTGAATTCCTAATGTTGTCAGTTGTCACAGATATTTTCTTTTATCTTATGATGAGACTTTAGTTTTATATGGAGGATGAGAAAAGCCAGGAAGGGACTGCATTTTATAATCTTCTTGAAGATCCCCATGAATAAGGACCCTTTTTTATAACTTAATAAGGACCTTTTTTGACATGTAACTGAAGTAGTGGCTAATTTTGAACAAGAGCATCTGCTATAAGAGAGAAAAATGGTCATTTTGGCCAACTGGAGTAAGTTTGAAGCCTTTAATGTTGTTAAATGAAAAGCCACGATACCCAAAAGAGATTTTAAGATTAATTTGCTTTACGCTTTACACTACATGGACCTAGAACGGGGTAAATATCCTGAATATATAACCCGCAAAGCTCAATCAAATAAATGAGAAACATGATATTTCATTGCCTTCTATTGCTTAAAGTTTGACGGATTTGCTGTTGCTACTTGGGAGATAGACCATCAAGTATATGATACGAAAAAGTACATTTTATAGCTAAAGACGTTCGACAGAACATCTAGTCGAATATGCAGTTTATTATGGGTTTATAGATTGGTTTCTTTTATGCCATTACAAAGAGTTAATTCCTTACTTTTCAATTCCCACTTTTAGCTGGAGCATTATTTATTTACTAAGTATAGTTGTCATTCTACATAATTAGTATAAAATTCATTTATTATTTAATAGGTCCGAGATTCATGAAAACATCGGCTGTGCTCGTTGCAAAGCCGATGATCAAGTAGCTGAGGACAACACTGGTTTCACAGAAGTTGATAATGCAAATTACCTTACGAATGGAAATGCTCAAGAAAATCAATCATTTAATGATATTGGTGGATTTGCTGAAATTGCTGGATGCTTGCACAGATTGAAAAGCTGTGAGAAGCAGGTCAAATTGCATACATGAATTCTTCCTTGTAGTTTGATAGAGGCACGATGTCTCCTGTCTTCTCTTTGTTCAGCTTATATATTCTTGTCTGACCGTCGACTCCAGATTGGATGCCCGCTTGAGGAAGACCTACAAGACTGGGGTCATCACTGTATTCATACAACTGTGCCTGATGCAATTCTTCAAGCCTCAGCTGGCGAAGAGGTGTGGTAAAATCCCAGGGAATTTTTTTTTAATATAACTTCAATATTATACAGCAAATCGAAGGTACAAGTTTTATATTTTTGTTAATAGATGTTCTAGATTGATGAAGTACGAGTCGTATCTTTGATAAAATTTAACATGAATGAATCTTTATTGAATTTATTTTTGACATTTTGAATTTTAATGAATGTGAGATGTTATTATTGCCATTAGCTACTAATTATAGAGTAATGAATTTGCTAGATCAAAAGCAAAAGCATTTGTTAGCTATGGTCAACTACTCGGCACACTGGTCTGCACGACTGCACCATTATAACATATCGGTTTCCCTTATTGCGTGGTTGATAAGGGGGCCTGTGGAAATGAAACAATTTAAGTATTACATAGTAATATCTTACCAAAACTTGCATTTAGTTTATTTATCACAATTGGCACTGAAAAATGTTGGTGTGGATATTACAATCCTATAATTCTTTTAGACACCTTTATAGATGTCAACATGGTTTAGTAGTTTGGTTTGAGGTTCGATCCGGATCTTACTGACTCGGTTAACTCAGTTTTATTCGACCTGATTAATGAACGAGTCTACTTGAGCTACTTTGGCCGCATTGGGTCTATTTTTAGTCTGCTTGAGCTACACTTTCCCATGCTGGGTCTATTTCAACTTGTAAACTGATCCATTTATGACTCAAAAATTTCTCAAATATATAACTGGCTAATTACTAATTAGGCAAGCCAATTCTTATGCTGGGTCTATTTCAACCCTTAAACTGATCCACTTCTAACTCAAAAACTTCTCAATTTTATAAGGTGGCTGATTCCAGCAAGCCAATCTCGACCTGACCTGATAATGAACAATTGGATCACGTTGTTTAAGAAACCGGTTATGAAGAATATAACATTAACCCAAACCAACTAAAAGCCTTGGTTGTTCGGAATTTTGAATTTCAGTTTCTGTTCAGAATTCAGATCATGTTGTTAATAGGGCTGTTATCAATTCGATTTTGAGTGAGCTGCAGGCAATTCGAAATTGCAAATTTCGAGCTCGGCTCAGCTCGAAATCGGTCCGAAATTAAAATGAGCTGGCTCGAATCATGATTCAAATTGGCTCATAATTGTAAAAAAATGTAGAAATATTATATATCAAAAAAGATTTGATCCCTAGACCTTGGGAAGAATAAACCTTAAACCCACTCCATTCTATCACTGAACTACTAACTAAGTTGTATATAATAATATTTCATATATATATATATATATATATATATATGTATATATGTATATATGTATTATATCAAAATTATTTATATTATACATATATTTTCACACAATCTGATTGAATTTTGGCCCTTCTAAGACACTGGTGTCTTTTTTAGTTCTGCCTCAACCTTCATACGATTGCATAATGCTCTAAACATAGACAACTTCCAATAGGAGGTAAGATGGAATGGGATTCTTCAGTTAAAGGGTGAAGATAACTAAATCATTTTAATCTATCCTTGCGTACTACTTTTGTATTCCTTTCTTTTTTGCATTTTTATCTGGCCCATTCATTGTTCTTCTATTGCAGGTAACTTTTGTGTTTACCAACCAAATAGATGGCAAACTTGTTCCAGTTGAATCGACAATAAAATCTGCAACCAATCATGTTCATAATCAGGACAAAATTGTGAAAGAGGTTAAGCGGCCTCGTTCATTTCACTCAGTTAAACTAGTACATGCAATATCCAATGAAAAGAAGACCAAAGATAGTCCTCGGCATTAGGCGTTCCCTCACTCATGGAAACTTCCAAATTTTTGAGAACTTCAGATGGTGATTTTGAGTAAGAGAGAAGGGATGAATTTTCGAGCATTTTCTTTGAGGTAGATTGAGAAATTTGATGTGGAACACATGGTTTAGCACTATTTGGTGAAGTTCGATAAAAGATTATGTATGCAAATACTTAAAATGGAAAGCACAGTGTATCAAGGTAAGGTCTTATCTGATCTCAGAAAGTTAGTAAATTTCTTAATCTTCTGTTGATTATTTTCTTTTATTTCTTAATCTCTCATCTTAAATTGTAATTATTAAGGTGGAGAATTCATTCTAATATTTACTTGATTTTTTTATCTTCTAAGTAATTATGCCATATAGGTTACATTATCTATTTGATAATAGATTATTTGTAAATTTATTCTTAAATACTATCAAGAAAAAGTTTATTTTAAAATCTCTCTGAATTTTCTCTGTTCTCAAAACTGACTTGCCTACTTCGTAAACTTGTTTTCACTATCTTGTTTGAAATTAATTCATGATCAGGGGTTGGTATTCTGATTTTAATCACTTGTATTGTTCTTATTAAATTGCAGGTGAAAGTCTACTATGATGTTTACCTTTTGCTACAATTTTTTTTTTTTTTTTTTTCTCTTTGTGATAAGGGATCTAATGTAGTTCCTTAGAATTTCAAGGCAGGTAAGGTAAGGACTTATGCTTCTAAATTTGAATCCATGATCTTTTTTAATATCACATTAACATATTTCTGAAATATTTTCTTTTATTGCAGAGATTGTGCTGGTCGAGCCATTGGCTATGGTCTTATACCTTTGCTCGAACGAATTGTCTTTTAATAAAGATGAGCTACTGTAAACAATGGAACGTTGTATGTTAGCACAGGTGCGACTCTTGATCTTCATAATGTTTACTTAAACCCAACTGTTCAATAGGCTTTGTATCTAATCAACTTTAGAAGATTACCTGTTACTATCACCTAATATTATCTGCCCACCTTCCATATTTAGTTTGTAAAATCTCGTGTACCTCTAATATTATTCGAGAGAAAGAGTCTAGGTGCCCCTTTCCACCTAAAGAATAATATATACATACACATATATGTATGTATCTCTCTCTCTCTCTCTACATATGTATATATATATATATATAATCAAGGTTATGTATTTTTTTAATATAGGTACTTGGAATTGTTAAAATTATGAATTAGATTCTTGGAGCTAAATAAGGCATTTTTTATAAGAGTACAATGAAAAGAATGAATTTATTTAGCCAACCACACTTAGTGGGATTTAGATTTGTATGTTGTTGTCATGCTTAGGATTTGTACACAACTTTAACAAAAGTAATAATTATAGTACAAGAACTATTAAAAATAAATTATATATATCTATGTTATAGATTATATAGCTGCTTCGTGTTTGTTAGCGATTAAGAACACTTAATCAATCGGTGTATTATAAAAAAAATCTCTAGGTACAATAATTACAAAATGAATAACAGAGAGATGTTTATGTCACGATAGAGTAAAAAAAAAAACTATTATCATTAAAGACACAATATAAGTGTAGTAATGCAATCGATTAGAACAAGCTCTACCTTCCATTTCGATGCAATTTACTCATGGTATATATGTAATAATGTTTTGTCTACCGAGCAATCTGGATGCAATTTACCCGTTCAGCGATCTACCTTCCATTTCAATGGTAATTTTTAAACACTGTAGGAGTGGTAATTTTATGCGAAAATCGAAACTTAGGCCTTGTTTGGCAATGTGCTAAAAATCATGGTTAAAATTACCCATGGCCAAAATCTTAAATTTATTTTAAAAAAACTTAAAAATTTATTTTATATTTCATCTCACACAAATTTCAATATTAAACAATCACTTTATTTCACATTCAACACAATTCTCAATAAATCAATCAACTTTATTTCACATCATACACAATTTTTAATATAACCAACTTACTTTATTTCACATCATACATATTTTTCAAAAATGGTTAAAAATTTTAACTACATCTTTTTTTTTCTATTACCAAACAGAGCCTATAAGATATATTTTTCTATACAAATATCAATTATACATATTGAATCTATCAAAATATAATATTATAAAACAATATTAAATATGTATGTTTATACTCATATTGAGTCGATTACAAGTTAAATCAATTTTTTTGAGCAAGCAAACTTTGAGTTGGAAGAGCTTTGTATTAGTTTTGAATCGAGCAAAACGCGAGTGAATTTTGAGGGAGTTTTGATTTTCACATCAAAATTATAAGGTATTGTGCTTGACTTAAAATTTATCAGATTTCTTAAAGCTCAAAGTTAGTTCACTCAAAAAAAATTAATTTTACTCGTATTCAATTCAATATTTGTATAAAAATTATAAGTATATAAAATTTTTTAAAATATAATTAAAAGAATTGTGTCAATTTATTATAATATTTTATATAAATTAGATGAGTTTTACACAAACTTAAAATGAAATTTAATTTAAAAAAAAATTTAATTTTAAATTGAATCCGATCCGCTTGAAACCGACGGAGTGCCACGCTTACAGAATACTCTTATAATTTTCGCTACCAAAAAGTGAAATTATAATTTTAATTTATTTGAGTTTGGGCTTATATTTGATCTATTAATTAAGTAATATTTTAACATATTTTTCTCAAATTAGTTGTATTATCATATTTAATAATTAGTTAATTAAATAATGACTCAATTAAATGACCATTGATTCAATATTATGTTGATATTATATAATATTATATTAAAAAAATAATTATTTGATTTACATGTATAAAATCTTCATATTTCAATATAACTCTATTTGGAATCTTATTGTTAAAATCATTTGTAAATACAATTTATTTACATGAAATCTTAAAACTAAAATCATATTAGAATTTATTTTTAACTAAAATTATATTGAAATATGATTTATAGGACTAAAGTTTTTTAAAATACAGTCTATATAATTGACATCACATTTGAATATAATTTATATATATTAAATTTAAATTTTATGATTGAAATTATATCTGAATATTATATATATGCTAATTAGAAAATGAAATTACAAAAATAATATTATGATAATTAATGCTTTAAAATTTATGATGATATGACTTCATTGAGCTAGTAAAAAAAAGGCTGAAATTATATATGTAAATTGATTAAAAATATTAATATTTTAAAATTAATGAGCATAATTTCTTTCGCTGAAATTTATCAAATCAGAGATTAAATCGACCTGATACTCAAATATCTTAATATTAATTTGAATTACTTAATTGTTAACATATTAATGCCCAACAATAAATTAAATTAACTTAAAAATAAAATTACTTGAGGCCTTTGTCAGATATTGTTATAATTATTGTTGCCTCAAAAAATTAGCAAATTTCGTGCTCATTTAGTTAATCAAAAAGGTCAAAATTTTACCACATTTAATAAAAACTTTTGTTTATAAAATAACACAAAAAGTATTTTTTATTTGATGCATTAAATAGTATTCAAATAAAAGTTGTATCATAGAAATTTTTATTGTATAAATCCTATTTGTATATAATATATATGACTTGATTTGAAATGTAATAATTAAATTAAATTTGAATAAAATTTATATAATCAAACCATTTAGTTAAGTTACATTTTTTTATTATAAGTTAAATTACATTTAAATATTATATGTATATATATATAAAAATTTATAATCAAAATTGTATTTAAATATAATTTATATGACTGAAAAATTCATATTTTAACATGATTTATACAAATATGCAGTCTGCTTTGCATTTAAATCATATTCAATCATAATTTAAAGCATTGTGCGCAATACGTAATTTTGCGTCAAAATTATATTTAGGGGACTTTTGGTTCAATGTTATCTTGATGTTATGTTATATAAAGAAAGTAATTATTTGATTTAATGATATCTACAAAAAAAATTCTATTAAATTACAAAATTATTAGTCAAAAAATGACATTTATATATCATGACATTTATATGTCATGACATCTAAATTACATAACATAATATTAAAATAACATCGAACCAAACGCCCTCTTAAATATAATTTATATAGCTACACAGAACACTTTAAGATCGAAATTGTGGGAAATTGTATTTCTAACACAATTTTAAATTACCGCATCTGTGCATATTTATAAATGAAAAATAATTATCCTATAAATTGTATTTAATTTTTTTTGATAAAAATAATTTATTTTTTTGATGGGATAGTTAAAAGGGATAATTACACCCACATCCTTGACTTTAATGCTTAATAACGTACAGATTCATATTTTTAAAATTATAACAACAGGTTTCTGAATTTTAATAAATTATCGAATGAGTCTTTTTTTTAATTTTGTATTATTAAAAAATTTTAAAATTACCAAAATATCCTCTCGGCCTCTCCCTCTCCTCCCCGCCCCTCTTTCTTCTATTGATCGCCGCACATGGGTGACACCGCGATATCGCCAGCGGGTTCGGCGGCCGCGTGGCGTGTGTGACCCACTGGCGGTCGCACGGTTGCCGGCAGGTTGCACATGTCACTCGTGTGCGCGGGTATTGGGAGGGGAGAAAGAGAGGCACCTCTCTCTCCTCTCGATCCCAGCGCAGGTGACGGTCGCGCAACCCACCGGCAGCTGCCGGTGGGTCGCACACGTCGTGGGCTGAGGGGTAATTTAAAATTTTTAATAATAACAAATTAAAAAAAATTAATAATTTATTAAAATTCAGTCCTTGATATTATAATTTTAAAAATATAAATATGTATGTTATTAAGTATTAAATTCAAGAACCTGGATGTAATTGTCTCTAGTTGAAATATAATTTTAATTGGATTGCAATTGCATCATGCACGGTGTGCAGCATGCATAGTATCTCTTCTATTGAAAAAATTATTACAGTCGGACAACTTAGCACGTAGATTTCGCGGCAACCATTCGGGATGCGACACCTGCATGCGGGTCCCACCATCATGGCTCGACATATGTAGCAATTTTAATTACACATGTATCATAAAATATCTCATACGTAATAGATTTTATCATATATGTATCATAATATATCTCATACGTAATAATTTTTATCACATATATATCATAATAGTCTATTAAAATTATTATTTTATGATATATATGTAATAAAAATTATTATATATAAAATAAATTATGATATATATGTGAGTAAATTTATTATATATGAGATATATTATAAATTTATAATATATATATATATAATAAAAGTTATTATATATGAAATATTTTATAATATATATATAATAAAAATTGTTACTTATGGTGGGACCGCACGCAGGTTTCGCACGCCCGATTGTCTGCCGCAAAACGTACTTTGGCTGCTCCTGACGGCATAGCGCCGATATATAACAGGATATCGACAACCTAGTTTCTTGCTGCTCCATCGTCTCGCCGATTTCTTCGTGTATGGTGCGATGTGCCACAGTTGCTAGAGTTCTTCCGGCGCCGCACATTCTAATGGCGGATTTGGTTGCCAAGGTCTCCGTGCCTTCCGATCTCGATGAGTTGAAGGACCGCTTGAGAATCTCTTTTCACGCCATATTAGCGGCTTGCTGGAGTGTGATTCGGTGCGTAAAATGGAGGACAGGGTTAGAGAGGTCTCCGAGGACATCAAGAGAGCTGAGAAGGTTCGTTTCAGACCGCGGCACATCAATATCAGTCTCAAGTTGAGGGAAGAAAAGAAGGAAGATGCCGGAGGCGGAGTTAAGGTTGCTAGGGGACAGGCTGCGGGAATTCCTCTGAGTTATGGCTTGTATACGGGATCAGCTTTGCAGGATAAGGCATTTTCGGGGGATGTCGATGTTTTTAGGTTTGCTGATGGACTGGGGCAAGATTCACAGTGTCTTCCAATCAGTTATATTTGAGATTGATTAGCTTGTGTCATGCCTTCTGTTGAGCTTCATCTCCAGAGGCCCATTTTTGTGAAAAAGACTTGATTGTTACTTTTTTCGTTTGCGTTGTGCTTGATGTCATTTTGCTGTGAATGAGGTATCATGTTTCCTTCCCAACCAATGCTGCCATTCTACTTCTACTGGGTTAGTTAAATTCTTTAGATGGTTCAATTGTTTTGTGATGATTGTTGCTGTTCCGGCTACCTTGTTATGCTATTCTTAAGCTCATTGGCTAATTTAAACTCCATGTTGTGATGAAGGCATACTATGCTGCAAATGCAGTGCTTTTAGTTGGAATGATGGGAATAAGATTTATTCTCTACGTGCTACTGATGCATGGCATCCTTAGTACTGTCCGCACTAATGAAAACACAAATATTAATCAAGATCCTTGTGCTGAATGCTAATTATGTATTTTCATGTATTATGTAAAAATCTTTCATTTTGTATGTTAAAAAAAGAGAGAGAGAGAGAAAAAACAAAAAAAGGAAAAAAAAAGGAAAAAAAAGTGGCACAGGCCCAATGACCCGCTCCGACCCGGGCAGGCCCGACCTTGTGTGCAATCCCGGCCCGTGCGCAGACCCGTGTGGCAGAGCGGGCGGGCGACTCGAGCCCCGCGGATCAGGCCCAGCCGGCCACTATCTCGGTCCATCCCTATTTTGAGCCGAAAAACCCGTTGGTTGACCGGAGAGTTGACTGCCGGTGACCTCCCCCTCCCCTCTTTATAAATAGAATTTCCAGGAGCCATTTTGGGAGATCCAAAACTCCAATTTTAGTAATTCTTTGAGTGTTGGACTCCTGCTGCTGTGGAAAACATTTCTAGTAGCATCCCGGTGCCAAGAAAGGACTCGAGGTGTCCCGGTTTCGAGAAACGGTCGAAGGATTGACCGCCGACTCGTCACCGTCCTATATTTCTATACCATTTTCTACACTTATCCCATTCTACGTGTAATCGATCATCTGCTTTTATCGTGTTTCTTGTGCTAAGTTTGTTTTTGTTCCAACCTTCTGTTTAATCGTGATTGTACGAATAAGCTATATATCCTCATTTCACTTATTAGATATTCGTATTATATCCTTTATGTTGTTTGGGATGTCATGCTCATGTTTTTTTATTAAATTAACTACATTTACTTGATAAACCATCTCGTGCACATTTTCTTACATTCATCAAACTCTTTTAAATTCTACTTTCTCGAGTGTAGTATTCTTGCATATGTAATCTACAATAACTTATCACCACAAAACTCATCATATTAACTGTAAAATCATCTTATTTGATTTTATCAAGCGAGGGTTAATTATCTCAAAATTCTGTAAGGAGATCAAATTGCATTCATCTACGAGACGGGCACTCTACGTATATTATACGACCGTCTATACGCCGTGCCTGCATCAGCTACTCATAAGCATTTATTAAGGGGCATCTTCATTAGTCTCTTTTTCTTGGTTTGCAGTTTAAAAGTCTTTATCTTGCTTATGAACTTAAGTTGTCTAAAGGACATCCACAACTTATTTTCTTCTAACATTGAATAGAACTTTTTGGTATGGGAACATACTTAGGTCCTTTGCCATCTTTCTATCTAAAATCTCTCTTTAAATCAGCTCAGCAGAATGATATAGTCAGGGTTTGATAATAAAATATTTAATCTATTTGTTTCTCCAACTGATTTTGTTTCTTGCTAACTCTGGTTTAGCTACTAAAGATTCAACTATCTGCACTCAACTGCGCAAGCTTGCTGCTAGTCCTGGCTAGGAGGGTCTGAGAAGAAACTATAGGTTGCTATACTGATAACGTTGTAAGATCAGCTACCTTCTCATGCTCTCAAAGTTTTAGCCTAGAATAACTTTTATGAATGATTAAAGTGTACAGCAGCACTAAATGAATGATCAAAGTTTTAAGTGGCACATCACTCATTATCATTGATGAGGCTCATGAAAGAAGTCTAAACACTGATCTCATCACTGATGCAGCTCCTCGTCACGGATGGCATCTTACTCCTCAAGTCTCTAGCGGGGGAGATAGTATGTTTTTTTTTTGACTGGCAGAACCTCAATATCAAGCTATTTGGTTCTCTGGACAAAGCAAGTTATGCTGATGAGAAAATGATCCAATCGCTGCTACACTTTTATGGGAACAGACCACAGGAAATCCATCTCCATGGTCATAACCTTCCTCCAAAGCTGATGATGGACTTGATCAAGGGTTCAGACCTTGATGGGCTAAAGCCATACCGATGATAGTCGTATGACATCTGTCTCTCTGTGTGCATGTATAAATTAGTCATTGGAATCAATTTGATAATGAATTTCAGTCTTGATCGAAATGCAAAGCATGAACCTCTATGAACTGTTTTCTTATAATGTTTAGCATACACAGTGCAGATGCCAAAGTGCATCTCAAGGCAGGTCTGCTGGATTCTGAAGTTAATACAAGGATAATAATCGTCATCTTGAAAATTCTTTGAAATTCTTGCGTTTTTCATTTACCTCTTGAATCACCTGCACAGATTTAACAACTGTGCATGAGTTCTTATAGCTGACTGACAGTGCTGATAGTTTCCTGTTAAAATTGGTGATGAAGTAGGTGGAAATGAAGATGGGGGAGTGTGTGCTGGAAGGGTTTTTGATTCTGGAACTTCTGTATTGTTCAATTAAACCTCAGGTAATGCCCTGAGCTCTCTTGAAGTGATTTGTACTGGTGTGGACTTCAGATTAGATCGTATGTTAGGAGCTGAAACTTGGAAGGAACTTTTCACCTTAAATACAAGACTAGCTCTTCTTTCCATCTTCTTTATGCACTTATTGTGTGAAAGTTGAAGGAGCCCTTGACTTTTGGAAGAATCCTGAATTTCTTTCTTTGATTACAGAAAGTAAATGCATAATTTTCTTGGCTTGTACCTGGTAGATCATGAGTTACATGTTCATAAAAGCTTCTTGTTAAAGGCTTGCATTTTCACAATCGACTTTTGGATCATTACTCTTAACAGAACGTGTGTGATGATAGCAAACCCAATCGTTACAAATCAATGTTTATTAGTTTGTTCTCAATGCATCTTATTTCTCGTCAAACACAACAAATCTAGTTTCAGAATGAACACATGTCGAAAACGTCACTTCGAAGAGGGTTTTCACTTCAGAGACTTAGCCCTCTTCCTCGCCAAGAACATGATGATTCGTGGGAAGAATGATCTCCTCTTGTTGTACTTCAGCTCGAGCACAGTAGTGTTCACTTCGGCAGATGAACAGTGTCGGTTTATGTTCGGGGTTGAATTGACATGAAGACAGTCGACAGCAGAGCTGAATCCCTGTGGATCGCTTGTGTGATCAAAGCTCCTCGGGCAGCAGCACCTCGCATTCTTAGTCAAGGTATAATCAGCAGCGTCCATTGCCTTCCTCTGTTGCTCTTGCTCAGTTCTCCAATCCCTTAGCTCCTGCTCCACCTTGAGTTTCCCTTCTGCTGCCTTCTCAGCTTTCTCCTTTGCATCCCTTAATGCCTCCTTCCTGTATTTCATTTCCTTGTATGCATCCTCCAACCTTTCTCTGCTCCTTGATTCTTTTTTCTTCTCATCTCTGATCTGCTCGATGGCACCAATTATTCGCCTATTTGCTTGATTCTCGGCATCAGTGGTCTTTTTACTCATTGCGATGTATTCTTCCTTGGAAATTATGACTGTTTTGGGGGAATCCTTAGCTTCCTTACTTTCCTCTATTACTTTGATCGTTTCAAGCGCTAGCTTCTCTGAGGCATTGGCAGCTTCTATCTCCTTCACGATTGCTTGCAACCTGAGCTCCATGGCTCTGGCACTAATTTTTGCCAGCTCCACCTCGTCCACGGCTTTGTTCAGCTGTTGCTCAGCTTCTAAAGTAGAAATTTCTTCTTTTTGTTTCATTGCAGCCAAAGTGTTTGCTTCTTTGTCCAGTTCACAATTAAGTGATAAAACTGTCATTCTCATGCAGTTCACACGATCCTTCCCTTTCTCTATATTATCTTTTACTTCCTCGAGCTCCTTTTTCGCCGAAATCAGCTCCAACTCTGACTTCTCCTCCTCACCGCCAATTGTGACACCTTTATTCATCTTCATCTCGATTAAGCCAGCTAGCTCTTCTTTCAGACTCAACAGTAAATTTGATGCAGTTTCCAACTTCAGCTTGACATCATTCCCCATAGAAATCTGCTCATCAAGAGATATCATCTCCCCCTGTGCTTGTTTCAGCTGTTTTTCCCAAAAAACTTTCTCCTGCCCCGTTTCCATAGCGGAATTTGCTGTCTTCTCTTCTTCCTCAAGATGAGCTGTCTTAGCCAATTCCAAATTCTCTTTGACAGTGATCAGCTCAAGCGTGAGCTCTTCAACATTCTTTTGAACCTCATTCAATCCATTCATGGCCTCCTTGGCCTTCTTTTCAGCTGTCTCCCTCTCTGTTGTCAACCATTCATGATCTTTCTTCAGTGCATCAAGCTCAGCTTTCACTGTTTTCAGCTCATCGACAGCTTCTAAATATCTAGTTCTTGCAACATTTACCTGTGCTTTTGCCGCTACACTTTCCTCATTTTTGATTCCTTGCTCCATTTCCTTCACTCGCAGCTGAACAAGCTGGAAATCCTGCTTTGCCTGAGCCTCCTCTATCCGAGCCTTTTCAAGTTGAACCCTTAGTTCTTCTACAAATCTCTTTGTTTTCCCAAGTTCTTGAACTGCTCTTGCATTTGCTTCTTCTGCAGCTTCTGATTGCCTCTGGTACACTGGAATCTCTTGCTCCATCTTCTCTAACTCTTGCTGAACATTCTTGCTCCTCTATATGAATCACATGATAGTTACAATGATTAGTATCAGTATACATCAGAATTTAAGTGTAGCACAAAAAAGACTTGGGTTTCTGAGATTTAGCCCACTATATACTAAAGTTCTTGTTTTTTTGTATTATTTCATGCATATTCTTTCCCATAATATTTTATTATATGTCCCTAAATTACCTATTTTATTTCTGTGAGGCCCATTTAAACAGCTTTCTTCCATAATATAACCGTTTCAACTGAGTAATTAACCTAAATCTCTCTCCCTCCTTTTTCTTCTCTCTCGACCTATAACATCTTGTGACTTAGATGTAGAAGTATTATTCGTTTTAATTTTAGGGAATTGTGTTACTTGAGAACTTATTAGGAGGTCACTTATCCAAGTGTTATTTCAGCTCAAACATACAGGACACTTAGAATTCTCATTATTAGCCTCATGATTTTACCCCAAAAAATACCTCTATATCTTAAGATTGTATTATTTCTTAGCTTAGAAAATCTCATCTATTTTTGATGCGGTACGATTCATTCAAATGCCCTTCTCCCTTTTAGACTTAGAAGTCTGTCAGGAGTTCCTGCTTATCTGTTATCCTCGAAACTTGTCGAGAGTTCCTCCATTCCCTGCTCTCTTCGAACTAGGTCGTGACAAGCTACTTCTTGCCCTCTTTGATTATAGGAATCACAAGCCCACCAATTTCTAACGTTCTGTGACACCTGTGACTGAAGAGAGCGAGGAGTAGCTTGTAACGACCTTGTCTGAAGAGGGTGAGGAGTAAAGAAACTCCTAGCAAGCTTTTAAGATGATAAAGAGTCAGGGACTCCTAGTTGAATTTTAAGATGACAGAGGGGCAGGGACTCCTAGAAGGCTTTTAAACCAGAGATAAAGGCATATGGATGATTATCTCATATTAGAAAGGGAGGAGGATTTTTGAGCTATATAAATAATGACATGATCTTAAGATATATAGGTGCTTTTTGGGGGCAAAAGTATGAGACTTATATGAGAGCTTTACTGTTAGGCTTGCTTGAGCTAGGTCAGCATCAAAATGGGTAACCTCATAGGAAGTTCTCAAATCACATAGTTCTTTAAATTCAAAGTGGACAATATCTCTATATCTGGGTCATAAGATGTTTCAATATAGTATCAAAGCTGATCTCTCGCAATATGATGTTGTTCGAGAATGGATCAAGTGGAATTTGGTAGTTCAAAGAGGGAAGGAAGTAAAGAAACTTTTGGTAGGCTTCTAGGATGATAGAGGAGCAAGGATTTCTAACAAGCTTCTAGGTCAAAATGAGGCTAATAATGGAATTCTATAATTAAGCATACTTGAACTGAGATAGTATCAGGATTAGTGACCTTCTAGAAAGTCCCCAAATCACGCAATTATATTTTGAGCCTTTAATGCATGCCTAAGATATGATAGATTAATATGTGCAACTGAGTTTTTTTTTTTTTTTTTGAGAATGTACTGAGTACTTTTGTTTGCTATAGCTTGTAAGCGGAACTGGTGTCTCTTTATGGTTAGGATTGATGAATCTCTATAAGAATTGATGAGTTCAATTTGTTTGACTTCAACCAATACCTTGGCTCTGTTTGGTAATAAGAAAAAAAAAAGATTTGGTTGAAATTTTTAGTTATTTTTGAAAAATGTGTATGATGTGAAATAAAGTAAGTTGGTTATATTAAAAATTGTGTAGGATGTGAAGTAAAGTTGATTGATTTATTGAGAATTGTGTTGGATGTGATATAAAGTGATTGTTTAATGTTGGAATTTATGTGAGATGAAATATAAAATAATTTTTTAAGTTTTTTTAAAACAAATTTAAGATTTTTACCATGGCTAATTTTTTAGCCCATTGCCAAACAGGGCCTTAGTACCTTAGTAGATTCATATATCAGTATATATATATATATATATATATATTTTATGTGATTGAAATTACATGGCTATTTGTTATCCTTTGATATGCTTTTTATGTGTTTATCAACTTTTCATTTAGCACTTTTGATGCAGTAATGATATGACGTTTAATATCTTATCTTTGTGGTCTATTAGAAATTCTTTATTATTATATGCTTGAAAAGTTATTAAAATTTCAATATATTTTCCCTGATTTGCAACACCTCTTCTTACTACTTTTCGTGAACATATTTTCTCTACTATCATATACTAGCTTTTTGAAATCTTGACATCCAGTATCTATTTGATTAGCTTTCAAGTGTACTTATTATTTGAGCCCGAACTATTCACTAAGTTGTTTACACTTACCTTATTATCATTATTAACATTTTGCTTACAGATTAGCAACTAGGGGAAATGTATAAATCTAAGGGGACTTCTGTTTCTTTTTAGTTTATTATACAATTTTCCTTTTCATATTACTGTTATATATTACGTATGTGTACTTCTATAAATAACTTTGCAATCATGTAGTATATGTTGGAACCATGAGTGTGAGTATTAGTTTATGGAAATAATTCGAGGTAGGACGGGGCATGACATAAGGAGAACAAAGGAGCTCGATCCCATGTGAAGTGATTCAAAAGCATGAGCTCATATGAAATACAGGGTAAACCTCAGACCCAAGTGTGATTATCATTGATCATATCATTTGATGCAATACCAAACTCTACAAATTTTCATATGTCAGCAGGATTACCTCTATTGAAAGGGCTCTCTGAGCTTTCCAGTCTGCAGTTCCTCCAAACATATTAGCAGCTGCTTTGACAGACTCAAACGGCACCGCGGTGTCTATGAGGATCTCTTTCATCTTGTTGGGAGATTTTGGGGAGTCTGGCGATCGTCCCCATGTGCCGCGGCTCCTCCAGTAACTGAACTTACCCGGTGAAGCATCTTGGTGAGCTCCACTATGGCTATTGTTGATCTGCAGAGGGTTGATTCTGGCTCTTGAGGCTGGTGATGAAATTGGAGAAGAGGCTGGAGAGGATTCTCTTCTGGTGTCTCCTTCAGTGTTCTTTGTTTCCTCCATATTGCATCAGGTTTGCTCTGAATTCTTAAAACCAAAATACCATTTCAAAATTGCTGAGTTAGTTGATCAGGATTAACTTTCTGCATTAAAGAAATGGTGTGCAGTTTTTTTTAACCCGAATGTTCTAAATACCATGTAACAATCTTTCTATTCTTTCTTGGCTAAATTATTAGTTCTCTAGAAACATTCTTGAAATTCTATAGGTTGTTGAAAAGTCTTATGATGATTCACATTCTCAGGAACACTGTTGTCAAAATCTTGACCTGTAATTTTACATTCTCTTAAATTTCTTCAAAAAAAAAATATAGTTGGGTATTTTTCTTGAAAAATTGAAGTCACACGAAATTAATGTGTATATTTCTCTGTTTGCTTGTGCACAAAATGGTCTTTTGATTGCAATGCGGAAGAGAACCACAGAAAGCATATGAAAAAAGGACACAAAAATCGCCAACTCTACCGTTTTCTGCTCTTAATTACAGTTCTTTTCTTTCATTAAAATCACAATAGAAGATTAAATTTTATGATAAAAGCATGAATTAGGTGCAGAAAAAAAAAATTAATTTTCAGCCTCATAAACCTAAATTACTTGAAAAATGCTTACTCTGATTATTCTCTATTTCAAAACAGAATGATCGAAGATATCAGAAATGATTGGTGGAAAACTCAGAGAAGAGCAGGAGATGCAGCACCAGAGAGAATCCTCTACTTCCTCCTCTTCTGAACAAGAAAATGGAAGAGATCAGAGGCAATCGAAGGGAGAAAGAAGATAGAGCCGTTAGGAATATTTGCATGTTTGTTTTGTTTTTTTTTTTTTTCTAATATTATTTTTCATACATATTATTTTCCTATTGATATTTTCGTTATATTTCTAATTTTAGTCTGATTTGCTTTTTTTCCAGATTCAGTCTGAGGTGGTGTTGGTTGGATCTGCGCGAACCGTGCGATCATGGATTGGAAATGGACGGACGAAAGCCCGCCACGTCATCGCTAAGCCTAAATGTAGTTTGTAGTTGAGTTGTGTTTCTGGTTTCAAAATAGTATTTAAGATCTTCAAAAAAAGAATAAAAAAAAAAAACATTTTAATATTTGTTTAATTTGCCGGCCAGTGCTGAGCTATTTCTCGAGTAAAATTGTTAGGTTCGATTAGAATGTCAGTGCCGATATGTATCTTTAGAGCTGAATCACATGCGAATGCATGCTTCGCATGAGCATGCAAGCCCACATGCAATGAAAAGATAAATTTAGTGCTATTTTTATTTTTTTTCTTTACATAATAAATCATTTTTGCTAAGTTGAGCTACTAAGATATATAAAATTTTGTAAATATTAATCATTACTATAGTTATTTTACTATTATAAATATTACAAATGAAAATATTAAGATAAATATGAATATACATAAAAAGATAAAATAAATTATTGTGAAGATTCAAAAAAGATATAATAAAAAAATATAAAAAGTGTTTTTATACACTTAAATTTAAATAAAATTTTTAATTAATAAAATATAATGAAAATAAAATATTTATATACTAAATCGATGTATTATATTATTTAAATATTTTAATATCATTTTTTGAATAATAATTTTATAATTTTTTATAAAACTATATATATATATATTATTAAATTAAATAATTATTTTTTTAAATAATATAAAATAATATTGATTGAAATATCAATCAATTTATATTCATAATTGATTTAAGATAAATAATTATTGACAGAAGTTCAAGCAATAGATGGCAGTCATCTGATGTGAAGGTGATTGTGGTTCACAGCAATGTATCCAGCTAGAGAAAGGAAGAATTAAATCAAGGAATAACCTACTCAAAACAACCACAGATGCCCAAAGGTAGATAAAATTTTTTTTTTTTTTTTTTTGGATGAAAGATAAAATAGTTTCAGTATCCTTGAAAAAAGTTAGCCAGCATAATTACCAAATGTGGTTACGAAATTACAATAAAGGGAAGAAAGAGGAGAGCTCTCAGAGAGAAAGCGTGGGGCAAGAAATTAGCGATAAGTAAATCTAAGCTGTTCCAATGGCCTGAAATAGAGGAGACTCATGTATTTGTAGTGGTAGGATAACATCAGAAGTCGAGAAACTGAGTTATCATTCCTCTAACATTTTAGTCAACAATGGTTCAAGTGTTGGTTGATAGCGGGCGGATGAATGCACGTGCCTTTGTGGGCCATTGGAAGCTGTGTGATGATCTACTTACTAGAACTAAATGCTAGTTATCAAATGATCGTCTACTACAAATGGCAAGTTAAAGTTGAAGTCAAGAGTAATGTAACTGGCTTATCTCGAGGCATCATCTAATTGCAAAAAGCATTGAGAGATCTCCTTTAGTAGATACTTCGGAATACTTCTTGGATACGCCAGCCTTCAAGACAAATAGTTCGAGATTTAAGACAAGTGTGAGAAACACAGATTGAATCTCCTCAGATTTATTCTTTAGGCTGTTACGGTTGGTGTCTTTAAAGTATAAAGGAAACCAGATCAAAACTTATGTACCATAAAAGAAAAGCTTTTGTGCTCTGTGATAATAGAAGTCCGATAATGATATTCTCCGTTAGAAATTCGCCATATAAGTTTGTTCTATCTACTTTCTTCTACTTTCTTCTGTAACTGCTAAATCTCATGCACACAGGGACTCCATATTTGCCATTTTATCCCAGAAAGCATAGTCGTTGCCAGAGGCCGCGACTTCAAAACCAGGAGGAACAAGAGATCCAACCTCATATCTTGACCCAATCTTGGCAATGATTTTCTCATCGATAGCTGCAATTTCCTTATCAACTTATTGTTAAATCATGAATCAACTGAGATACAGTTTGATCATCAGTGGGAGTAAGGGAAGGAGTGAAGAAGAACCATATTTGAATTTTTGACAAGAAAAATAGGCGAATGAACTGCTGGAATCCTGAAAAATTATTTTTCGGTGAATAATTATCTCCTAAATAAAGCAATTATCAAGATATTTCAAGTTACTCAAAAAATAAAAAAACTGGATGTTAATTTAGACGATCTCATGGCTGACCCAAAAGTAAGTCCTAAAATTTTAAGTAATCATCCGAATAATTAAGATTTTGAGAGCATACTTGCAAAAGGAATCATGTTAACCTCGTCAATATAACTTCTCACAAACAAAGATTGGACATCTATCATGGAGATTTTGCACTTCATCGTTTAATGAGTATGAAAATTAGTTGAAATATAATATAAAAAAAGATGCTATATTTTATTTATGTTGTTATTTATTTAGGCCTGATTTTGAAAAGTAAAAAAAATGGAGATGCATTTGTTTTAGAGGGTTTTAATAGTTGGAATAAAAATGGTTAATCTTAGAAACTATTGGAGGAGCAAATAGTAGTTATTATCGAGCATTAAAGAAATGTGAAGACTTAATGAAGTAAAGTCAACATATTGATATTGCTTTATTGAGGCAATCAGAGCAGGCTATATGCTTATGTCAAGGTCTTGCCTTTTAGGGTCACGATAAGTCTGAAATTTTTAGCAATTAAAATTTTTTTTCTTAAACTTCTTAAATTCCTTGTTGATCCTCATGAAGATATAAAAAAAATGTTATGTAAAATGTCCTAGAATATCTTTAAATAATTATTTTAAATATTCAAAAAGATATTATTCACGTTGCTTCAATTGAAATCACAAATGTTATTATCAAGGAGCTTGGAGATGAATTATTTGCTCTTAATAAATAAGTCACGTGATATATCAAATAAATAATAGATGGTCATAACTTTACAATTTATTAATAAATAATGAAAGATAATTTAGAGATTTCTTAGAATAGTATTTGTTAATAAAACATCATATTTGTAGCTCAAGATATCAATAGAGTTATTATTGATTAAATATGGGCTAAGTACTTCTAGAATTCGAGGGCAAGAATATGATAGTGCAAGCAATATGAGAAGTGAATTTGTGAAATTAAAAATTTATTTTAAGTGAAAATTTATTTGCATTTTATGTGCATTATTTTACTCATTAATTGCATCTCACACTTGTGACAGTAGCAAAAAATCACATCTAGGTGAAATTTTTTTCAATTCAATTGTTATATTTCTAAATATTATTGGAGGATCTTGCAAACGACATGATATGCTTCAAGAGAAAGAATTGATGAAGTTAAAAAATGTACTTGAAAGTTGCATAATCCTGAATGAACGAGGTTTAAATGAAGAATAAGTCTTAAAAGACCGATAGATGTACGTTGAGGTTCTCACTGTGATACTGTATTAAATTTTATTGTATGTTTTCATCCATAGTTATTGTCCTCGACTTTATAAGAGAAGATGGATTGACTTTTAAACAAAACGCTGAAACTACTGGCCTTTTAGATATGATACTGAGTTTTGATTTTATATTCAATATGCATTTGTTGGAAGCAATATTATGAACTACCAATAAACTATATATAACATTATAAAGAAAAGATCAAGATATTATAAATAGCATAAAACAAGATGAGATTTTTAAAAAATGACTACAAATGATAAGAGATAATAGATGAAAAAATTTATTACAAGAAGTTTCTTTATTTTACAGCAATCATGACATCCAAATTGGTTGTATGAATAATGTGCATGTGTTTCGAGGAAGGTCAAGAAGAAAAGTTTCAGAGATTACAAATTTGCATCACTATCAAGTTGATTTATTCTATAATATGATAGGCATGCAACTTCAAGGGTTTAATGGTCGTTTCACCATGATAACTATTGAATTACTTCTTTGTATGAAGTTTTTAAACCTAGGTAATCTGTCTTTTGCTTTTGATAAAGTTAAGTTGGTTAGACTTGCTCTATTTTATCTACTAGATTTCTTTTTAGTTGATTTCTTGAAGCTTAATAATAAACTTGATAATTATACATTTAATATGCACAATAGTAATGACTTTGCTTATTTAAAAAGAATTAGTAATATTTCTATAAAATTAGTAAAAATAAATAGATATATAGTTTATTCATTAGTCTATTTTTTTATAAATTAGCATTGACCATTCAAATTGCAACTGCAATCATAGAAAAAGCATTTTTAGCAATGAATATAGTGAAAAAATGATTACAAAACAAGATGAGTGATATCTGGATAAATGATTGCTTGATTATGTTTATTGAGAGAGATATATTCAAAAAAATTGATAATGAGTTGATTCTATAATATTTTCAAAATATTAAAATTTGTCGAGGTCAATTATCATTATATTTGAAGGTTATGTAAGATAAATTATTTATTTTAGTAAGAACTTTAAATTTTTAATATTTTTACAATTGTTAGGTTTATAATTTACATACTATTATAAATAATTTATTTGACCATTCTATTCTAAAATCTTGACTCAGGCACTAGTACCTCAAAGTTCGATCTGTCTCGAATATAGTGGCATACAGGACATGTATGTAAAATATTATAATTTTAATATTATATATTGATCATTAAAATTATATGAAAATTATATTTTATATATAACTCATATAATAAATTTATAGCACATAGGCCATAATTATTATAATTTTTATATAATTTTAATAATCAATATGTAATATTAAAAATTTAAATATTAAATATGCAATATTGCTAATTTTAAATTACATACATATAATTGCCCGTATATACTATATTTGTGCAAAAATGCTCAAATTATAATACATAAATATAAAATATTAACGATACTATCAAATTGTGTGAAAAAAATTATTTATCACTATTCATGATAAATTAACTTGTTTTAAGAGATAAAAAAAGGTATATTAAAATTGTTAAATGAATATTAAATGTGTCTTTAATCAAGTATTTTATTAATTTTATATAAATAATTTACGAGCATTAGTTAATCATATATTAGTATATTTTGACTCATTTATTTTTTTATTTTAATTTGGATAAATTATACTCAGATCTCTGAATTTAAAGCTTAATAATGCATAGGTCCACATTATAATATCAAATTTTCTGAATTTTAATAAATTATCAAATGAGTCTTTTATTATTAAAATTTTTTAAAATTATTATTATACTCCTCCCTCTCTCTTTCAGATTTAAGAGAGCAAGAAGACTATAATGGTAATTTTAAAAAAAATTAATAATAAAAAAATAAAAAATATCTATTTGATAATTTATTAAAATTAAAAAATTTGATGTTGTAATTTTAAAAACTTGAACTTGTGTGTTATTAAGTTTTAAATTTAAGGATTTGGATGTAATTTACTCTTTAAATTTTTAAAATTATGTTTAAATTTATTCAATAAAATTAACAAAGGAATTTAAACAAATTCTCATCAAATCTATCAATTATCTGCAGCCAATTAACATTCAATAAAATTCATTCTGGTGAGGCTTCTTTATGATGCTCTGAATTTTATTTTATTTTATTTTATTTTATTTTATTTATTTTATTTTATTTTATTTTATTTTTTATTGAATGAAGCTCTGAATTGTAACTCTCTCTCTCTCTCTCTCTCTCTCTCTCTCTCAATTTCAAAATTGTCACGCGTGATCTCTGAAAATCCGAGAGGAGACCAATTTAGAACGTTCAACGTTGTCTCATATAAAAAACTTTTAAAATAAACGTGGGCAAAAAGAATTTCCTTAGTCAAAATCATTATTTTACATTTAAAATAAATGAGTAAATTTCATATAAGTCCCTGAGAATTTAAAGTTTTGCATATTAGTTTTGTAAAATTAATATTTTTTTGTTTTTTATTCCCTTGGCATCTTTAACATTTTGCATGTCAATTCAAATTAAATGTAATATTGCAATGGTGAAAAAATTGCGTAGCAATAAATCGTAAACTTCAAATATCTAAATGTTATGATTTAACATCCGTGGACGTTAACATACATAAATCGTATTAAGACCTCAAGGATCTAAATATTGAGAGTCAAAATTTGTGATTTTGTATGTAAAAATCCTTCAAGCTCAATAATATATTTGTGTAATTTATCTAAAATAAAACTAAAAATTTGAAAATATTTTAATTGATTAACTGTTAACATTTCTATTAGATCTATAAGGCCTCATTTAGTTCGAATTTTTTTTGAACAAAAAAAAAATATATTTTTTAAGTTTAATGAAAAAAAAAATTAATATTAAAAAATATGTAAAATATGAAATACTCTAAATTTTAATATTTATATTTATATTAAAAATAAAATAAAATTAATTTTTAAAATTAATTTATATTAAATAAAAAAATTATTTGAAGTCAAACTAGATCTGAGCGTGCTCAGGACTACCTTGAGGAAACTCCATGAGATTGCTTGATCAAACTTTTTTTCTTTTTTTAAAGAAAATAATTTTCTTTTTCATTTTAAAGAAATAATTTTCATTGGTTAAAGTTTTTTTTTAATTTTGGGCTTTAAAAATTTAAAATTCTTTAAAAAGTATTTTTATTAATTTTTTATATTTATTTATATATATATTAAAATAATAAAAATAAATTTTATTTTATATCCTATAAATCTCATTTTAAAAAATTAATTTTATTTTACATAATATTTAATAAAATAATTTATTTTACATCATAATATTAAAATAATTTTTCATCTTTTTTATCTAAAAAAAATTAAATGTCCTTAAAAATTACTTAAATCAAATGAAACCGAATATAAAATTATTAGTAAATTTAACTAAAATTTTGATTATCTTTATCATCGATTGTAATATCAAGCTAGTGTTTGGATTTTAACATAAAAAAAACTGTAAAATTATGTTTAAATTAGGATAATTTTCTTTTTTAAAAATTATCAACCATAATGAGTCCGAAAGACAAATATAATCAATCTTAATAATAAAAAATCAACCTCAAAGCACACCTATAAATAACTTCACATTAAAATGTTTAGCCTCATATTTTAATTTCTACTAGTTCTATTCTTTTGGATTTTCTTGTTTCATATTCTGTTTTCCTATATTTTTTTTTCATTTTCTTATATACTATTTATGGATTAGTATGTGCAACATTATTTCATGCTTGAGATCAGAGCCCATTAGTTCCATTGACAATCAAAAAAATATTAAAAAATAATCAATGATAAAAGTTTCAAGTTTTTTTTTAAGTAATACACTCGTTTAGTTAGATAGTTAATTTTGGCAAAAAAAAATATTAATTTATAAATTTAATATAAAAAATAAAAGTATTTTAATATTAAAAAACATAAAATATGAAATTAAATTAAATTTTCATACTAAAATTCATATTAAATATCAAATAAAATTATTAATAAAATAAAAGTTAGGTTTTTTTTAAGTTTGAACTAAAAGCTCTATTTATACTTATTAAATAAGAATTTTTTTAATTGGAACCTATATACATATATATATATATATATAATTGTATTCAGACTCATGAGATGCATTACAATTTGATCTTAATTTTTTTAAAATTTTGATTTTATTAGTGACACTGAAGTTTTAGTCCCTTTTTTGGAATCCCACTTTCTTTACTAATTTTTTTAATAAAAAAGTAATTTTTATTATTTTTAATTAATTTAAATTATTTATATATTTTAAAGAATTATTATACTATTCTATTTTTATATTTTTATTAAAAAATTTAATAAGAAATTAAAATTTAATTTTTCTTGTTTATTGTTTTATTTGTTCTAAAAATTTAAAACTAAAAATATTAATATTTCAAATTAATATTCTAAAAAGTTTTTTTTATGAGAAATATTCTAAAATGTTTTAAAATTAAAAATTGAGAATAATTTTATAATATAAAGATAAAAAATTAATAATTATAATCTCATTTAGACCAAATAATAGCACTAGAAAGTTGAGGTCAATTTACAATGAGCTTCTAAGATGGGGGCCCTGGGTGCAATATATACGTTTTTTGAACGGTCCTTATATTTGTTTGATTATTGCATTCAGATTTCAGACCGGCGTAGGAAGACCCCGGGATTTTGGAGCGCTGACCCAGACCATCGGAGCAACGCGAGAATCGTGAGTTCTTCGTCCTTCTCCAGGTATAAGAGATGCCTCACCGCGGTCTCCCTCCCCATTTGCGCCAGAAATCGTTCGCTATCTTCTTCGTCTTCCGCCCAAGCCCTAGCAAGAGCCGAGAGACACTCGAGCGAGGAACAGGAGGCATTAATGGCGATTTCAGAGAGCCCTCGCCAATCCCTCCTCCCGAGCTTCCTCTACTCCCCGTCCTCAGCCTCCCGGTTGTTCCTCGGCGTCAGCGCTAGAACCCCGGCAGCAAGTCCTCCAGCGGCGCCTGCGTCGTTCATGGTCCAGTCCCCGAGCGAGCCGGTGAAGAAGATCGAGATGTTCTCGCCCGCTTTCTACGCCGCCTGCACCGCCGGTGGCGTCCTCAGCTGCGGGCTCACGCACACGGCGGTCACTCCGTTGGATGTCGTCAAATGCAATATACAGGTAGGAGTCACTGAATTGGATTGTTCTCTCTGATTCAGATTTCGATGCAGAGATTTATTTCGATTTGAGGTCATTGCAAATTAGTCCTAATTTTTAAAAAGCCTTAATTTAGGCTTATGAGATTGTAAAAGTATTACAATTTTAGTCTTTTTTCATAAACTCACTATTTTTTATTAATTTTTCTCAATAAAAAATATGAAGTTGATTATTTTTTACTAATTTGAATTGTTTATATATTTTAAAGAATCATTAAACCCTTTTATTTTCACTATTCTTTAAAAAAAATTTAAAAAAATCTAAAATTAAAATTTTTAAATCACTTGAGGCCTGTTTGGTCCGTAGATCATTTTTTGGTCTTGGTCAAAACTAAAATGGTTCTTGATTAAAAAAATAACGATAATAATAATAATAAAATAAAAGTTGATTTTTTATATTAAAAATTATGTAAAATGTGAAATAAAGTTAATAATTTTATTGAAAATAATTGAGAATGTGACATAAAGTAAAACTTTTATAGTAAAATTTGTGTAGAATGTGATAAAATTATTATTATTTAATTAAGTACCATCTTAATCTTAGGCATGATCAAAGTAGTCTAAGGACTAAACAAGGCTTTACTTTTTTGCTTTAAAATTTTAAAACTAAAAAATATTAATATTAATATTTCAAAATTATATTTTAAAAGCTATAAAATTAACAAATAGGAATAATCTTACGCATATTAGTAAACTATTAATAATTGTTTTAATTGGACTAAAGCTATGGAGTTTTTGTAACTTTAGCAATTCAAATATAAATTTTTTAAATGTTGAGACTAATTTGCAAAGCCCTTCTGATCTCAAGATCCCAGATACTGTTTACCCCAACATTTATGATAAGATAAATTACTCAATGAGTTCACGAAGAATGTTGTACTTGTTAATATTTTTTAATCAATTTATTTGGGTTTCTTTTTGAAGAAAAAAGAGAAAGTAAAGACCCAAACAAATTTGCTTCAAAAACATTAGTCAAGTAAATTAATTTTCTTAGAGATCATTGAGCTTATATTAAGACTCTATTTGGTAACAGCTTAAACTTCTAAGTATAAACTGCTTGAAAATTTCAGGCAACTTAAAGTGTAAGTCATTTTTCTCATGGCTTGTATTTTAAGATGCTTAAAATGACTTTAAGCGGCTTGAAAATTTTATACTTCTTAAATTCTAAAAGCTGTTTAGATAATTTTTAATTTGAACTAAGTTTAAGCTACTTCAAAGTGGTTACCAAATGGAGCCTAAAATTTGATGGACAAACTCTACATAATTAAGAGGAACAAGAAGGGGAAGAATGATGAGACAAAATCAAGTAGGAGAAAAACAATCAAGAGCAAGATGATGATAAAACGTAAAAGTAATAGGAAAATGAAGAGGAAAAAAGAAAGATGAAAGGTAGTTGGGTAATATAAAAATGATTAGTTAATGGTTACATTTTCACGTATTGGTGATGTAACATAATGTAAGCTGCGTAAAGTGAAATATTATGATCACGATATTAACTTAAGGTGCTTGACCCATTGAGCGCCTTAAGAGCATGTCTGCCAACCTCCTTAATCAATTATGCTTTCTACCCAAGTTGTTACACTCGAGTTGTCTTTGAAGAAAGCAATGAGATATCCAATAAATTAAGATGTCAGCCTAGCCATATCTTGAAAGTTTGAGAGATCGATCCAATCATGTGGTCACACATGCCCAACCTGATACTAAGTCAATAAGCTTAGTATCCGAGAAAATTTATTGGACACCAAGGAACAAATATTAATCCAAGTTTTCGAAAGAATTAGTTGGATGCTATGATACATATGTCATTCAAGTGCTTGAGGTATCCTCATCGAGTATCCCTAGTACATGAGAGAATCACTAGTCACTGTGGAACAACATATCACTTAAGTCCACAAGATTTCTTTTCCAAGTGTTCTGCTACTTGAGAGAAACCCTGTTGAGAGATGTGGGATGACATATATCTTAAATGCTCGAACAACCTAAGTGCTCAATGATTAACCCTAGCCAAGATAACTCGAAGAACATCTCGGAGAGCACTCTTGCTAAACCACAACTAGTATCAACACTTGGCACTAGGAGAGCGGTGGAAAGCGACAATAGAGAAGCATGGCAATGATCTCCAAAAAAGGTCTTGGGCTTATTGTGCGACACCACGTTGCTAATGGGGATCATGCTAGCGTAATAGGAAAAAGTGAGGGTAGTCTAAGCACTACACATTGTAGTTTTGGACGTTCACCTCACATAAAAGGTGTTCAATTTGTAAATTATGTTTGGACAATAGAGGTTTCTTTTGCATATATATCTACACTGCCTTTTCTCCGTCCTCTGGCCACCGTGGGAGCAAAGAGATTGAGAGAAATTTCCTTGCTAATTCTGTCAGCAAGAAGCTTTGCCTCCACTTGATAACAAGCGGGAGTGCCAAACAATCAAAACCTCAGAATTGGATATCTCCCATAAAGAGATTTCAGATCAACTAGCCTCATAAAATGTTGACCAGCTTGAAATATTTTCCCTACCTTAAGGCTTAAGAACTCATAAATACTTTACCATCTCTACATATTTCCATGGATTTTGAGATGTTACTTGAAGTTTGTCATCTTCTTGTTCTCACAGATTGATCCTGCAAAATACAAGAACACCTCTTTAGGCTTTAGAATACTGCTTAAAGAGCAAGGTGTGAGGGGTTTGTTTAGGGGATGGGCACCTACTCTACTTGGTTACAGTGCTCAAGGTGCATGCAAGTATGGGTTTTATGAGTTCTTCAAGAAATACTACTCGGATATTGTCGGACCGGAGTATGCAGTGAAATATAAGACTCTTATATATCTTGCTGGATCTGCATCTGCTGAGTTGATTGCAGATGTTGCTCTTTGCCCCATGGAAGCTGTCAAGGTTCGAGTCCAGACTCAGCAAGGTTTTGCCAGGGGCTTGAGTGACGGTCTCCCTAAACTTGTCAAAGCTGAGGGAACTCTTGGGTATGATGCTTGCAATATTGGCTCACTTGCTGCCTTGTCATCTTTTATGCTGATAATTTTTTACGTTTGCAGACTGTACAAAGGGTTGGTTCCACTATGGGGTCGACAAATTCCCTGTAAGTGGTTTTTGATTTTATTTATTAGCTTATTGTGTTTGTGCTCAGTGTCAATAATTAATCCTTTATTATGAAATTGCTAAAATTTAATGAAAAATGTGAATTTGTTGATACCTGGAGAGGCTTCGTTCTTTGCTTTTATCTTGTTCACAAATGTGTTCACAATTGAAAGAAAGAAAGTGTATCCCATGCCAAAGGCTCCCCTCTTTCCAAGAGCAAGTGGTGGGTAATCTGTAATACACGGTATTTTGGTTGCATGACTAGAACCTAAGATCTTTTGGTTGCAACTTACAACCGAGCAATCACACTAGGGCCTCGTTTGGTTCAAGGCAATATTTTTTCCCAACACAAATTTTAACTATAAAAATGGACTTTATTTCACATCTAATATAAATACGAATATTAGAATTTAAAGTATTTCATATTTTACACACTTTCTAATATTAAAATAAATTTCTCTCATTGAACTTAAAAAATAAAATAATTTTTTCTCTTGTTCAAAAAAAAAAACTCGAACCAAACGAGACCTAGGGGTATGCCTCTACAATCATGAAGTTCTGAGTGTTGATTTTGTGATTCCACCACAATGATATTCTGTTTCAAAAGGCTGCATTCTAACTGTAAATACCATGGAGCTTTGAATTTTAATCTTTTAAGGGTGTGTTTGTTTGTAAGGTTAAATTTAAGAAGGTTAAAATTAAATTTGGATAGAGATATTTTTTTATTGAAAGTTGTGAATGATGTGAAATTAAGTTAGTTATTATATTGGGATATGTGAGGGATGTGATATAAAGTTAGTTATTATGTTGAAATATGTGAGGGATGTGATATAAGTTAGTTATTATTTTAGTAATATGTGTAGGATGTGAAATAAATTTAATTTTTAATATTAAACTTTATGTGTGATGTGATATGCCTGGTTAAAATTAAACCAGGTTAATTTTAAACTCCTAGGCAAACAGTAGCTTATCATGCATTTAAACCATAATCATGTTAGAGGGAGAAATCCTAATTTTCAATGAATGATTCGGTTCCATATTCCTTTGAATTTTTTATTTGAAAACTAAAAATGTAGGCTAAGCATTTGAGTTTTGGGATATTAGTAATCTATTTTTACTATTTGTATCTTGTTTCCTACAATACATTACAAATAAGAGGGGTGCATCTTCATTGGAACCTTGTACCTTGAAATGAAAAGTACTCACTGCACCTTTGGACATAGGCAAAATTCTCTACTTCCTTTAAAATGTGTTTGTGTTTCTTCCTCTTTCTGCCTCTTTCTGGATCTCTTCTTATTATATTCATGGGGGATGCTATTTAATCGTCACACATCAATCTTTAGACAAGCAAAAACAACTGATGACCATTCATATGTGTGCCTGAGGAATTTCAGTGATCTCCACTAACATTTATGTACTGAAGAGAATGTCAATCTCCATTTTTTCCATTTCTTAGCTTCATTACATTTCCTTCTCCTGAATTGTGAATAACTGCTCTTCCAAAGGTATAACACCAAATTAATTCATATATGCAGATACCATGATGAAATTTGCATCTTTTGAGACCATTGTCGAGATGACGTACAAATATGCCATCCCTACTCCGAAAGATGAATGCAGCAAGCCTTTTCAGCTGGGAGTGAGCTTCACTGGCGGCTATATCGCCGGAATCCTCTGCGCCGCCGTTTCTCATCCTGCTGACAACTTGGTTTCTTTTCTTAACAATGCAAAGGGTGCCACCGTTGGTGATGTGAGCTTACAAACCGCTGCTATTTATCTTCTAGTTTTCTTCATTCTTCCATTATAACAGTGACAAATTCTCTGTAAGCAGGCTGTGAAGAACCTAGGGCTCTGGGGTCTATTCACCAGGGGCCTTCCTCTTCGTATTGTTATGATTGGAACCCTAACTGGAACTCAGTGGGTAATCTATGACGGCTTCAAAGTGTTTGTTGGCCTGTGAGTACCTGCAATCCCCACCTCAAGTTATATTGGTTATATTTGTTTGCTTTATTTTGTTAGAAAGGAGGCTTACTCTATTGTTGCCTTCATCACCATGACAATATTCGAGTTATATTTTTGAATATTTTGAAAAGATACTGTTGAGGAAATATTTTTGAATATTTTGAATATTTTGAATATTTTGAATATTTGTGTCTAGAGGAAATAGCTGAGGGATCTTTCATGAGGAAGATCTGGTCCAGCGCGTAGGCCCTACAAGGAAGAGAAAAAATAATAATAAAGAGCAATCGAAAAAGAAAAACGCAAGATTTACGTAGTTCGAAGAGATCTTTTTATGTCCACAAAGAAATGGATTCCATTATATGAAATGAAAGAATTCATTGTGGATAATGATAAAGATGTATTTCTAAGTTCAGTATGAGATAGGAATGGCAACGGGGCGGGTTTGGGTCGGGTTTATAAATACCCGCCCCGCTATATATTATTCATTACTCATACTCGCCCTATACCCATTTCTGCCCCACCCCTATTCTAGTTTTCTCAAACTCGTACCCTCCTCACCCTGCCCCGTTTCCTCACTAATGTTAATGAAAATCGAATTATTTTACTCTATTTGAAACAATAAAAATCGTAGTCACATGGTGAATATTACACTATGAAAGCAAGGTCTTATATTTTTTCATTTTCAATGCACTCTTTTTATTTGACTCCATATAAGCCTATATAAAAATAGATAAAAATATATACATAACGGAGCGAAGCGGGGTGGGGTGGGTATAGTAGATTCACACCCGTACCCGCCCCATTTCATAACGGGGCAGGGCGGGTTGCAGGTCGCGGGTAAAATTTAGTACCCATACCCGTCCCATTAAGGACGAGTAGGGGCGGTTTAATCGGATACGGGTACAAATTGCCACCCCCCTAGTATGAGAGTATAAGAAGCGAAAGAGCTCTCTATGAGAAGAATACTTCTATTTATAGTTTTTTTTTTAATTACATTGGAGTGAGATCAACGGTGAGAAATTTAACCACCAGTCTTACCTTATCAAGGTTTGTTGGGAGAATGCTGCTTGTCTTTTCGATTTACTTATCCGTTAGATGACTATTTTGTAGGCCGGAGCAGAAGTTAACCAACTATTAGAAAAGCTATTGGTCAGAACTGTAGTCACTTGCACGGTAATGACCTGTTTGGATGAGAAAAACGTACTCTTAATAATTGCAACGACTAATATCTTCAAGTACACAAGTAGAAAAAATGTAGGTTCCACGGGATTTTAAAGAGTTCGAAAGATTGTTTGGGCTAACCTTGTGATCCATGAAGTTTAGAAGAATTGAATCCTCAAGAATTGGGGTTTTGTATATCCATAGTTCCTTGGTAAAAACGACTAAAACATCTCAGAACCCACTTTATGCTCAAAAGGGGTTTGAAACATTGGCTCGACTCGGTCCACATTAGTTTAGTTATCCTCGTTATCTCATACATGCCACAAAAGAATATTAAATACAACAAGAAAACTACTCACATATCTGAGTTTAATGCTGGTTAATGAAATATTTGTTTGACGAGATTATGATATTTAATGTTTAAAAAACATATTTTTTTTTTATTAATGATGATCTGTTATACTTTCAGGCCAACAACTGGAGGTGCTGCTCCGGCCACACCTGCAAAATAAGGTCGAGCTGAGTAATTAATTACCTTTGGCTGCATTCTTTTTTTTTTCCTTATAATATTCTTTTGACAGAGTTGTGATAAAAATTAGTTTTAAATTACTTTTAAAGCATCATTTTCTTGTGATGTATTTAATTTGAAGCAGTTTTTGTAAAATATTTGAGAAGAGAAATGCATTATTGATAGCTTTAAATAAGAGATTTTTTACATGTTTTATTTTTCAGTTACTTGTTTGTGGATGCTTTAATGTTTGTATTTCATAGCATTTGTGCCTAAAGTAATTAAATTTTCCTTCTTTTTTTTTTCTTCTCGAAATTAATTTGATACGATTTTCATGTGATTTTGATGTTATTCTAATGTTATGTTATGTTATATAATTATCATGATCGTTTAATTAATAATTCCATAATTTTTAAAAGGATCATCAAATTAAATAATTATTTTTTCTAGATAATGTTACATAGTTTCAAAATAATGTCGAACCAAATACCGTATTAATATTTTCTTTCAAACATATTTTAATTTTCTTTATAAGAAGTAAATATAAGTGTTGATGAGTTTGTGTGTTTCCATAATTTTTTTATGATTTTACAATGAAAATTTAGAAATAGTCGTGTTCATAGTCATTTTATTTTGGACAAGAACTAAATTAGGCCGAAATGAAAATAATTATTTAATTTGATATGTGTAATTAATATCAAAATATTTAAATAATATGACAACTTTAAGATAATTTGAACGAAATGCCTCGTGATGACGAAGTTGCACTCCCTTTTGATCGATAACTAGTCTGTGATCTAATAGAAAAGTTGATCGATTTCGTTTGGATTTTAAAATCTTACTTTCACTTATCTCGTATATATTACAGGAGATTTTGCAAGAAAATACATTTTTTTCATTCTGATTAATGGATATCTACATCAATAATTATATTTAGTGATGAAACATAAAACAAACTTATAGGACTCGTTTAGTTTGAGTTTTTTTTTTTGTCTAATATAAATTTTAATTATAAAAATTAATTATATTTTATATTTTTTAAATATTAAATCATAGTTTTTTATTAAATTTATATAATAAAATATTTTTCTTTTATTTAAAATTCAACTCTCATACGAAACAATGCTATAATGCACACTATTACTAAACCTGCATGCCACACTATTTAGTTTTATTTATGTTGTACAAATTTATTCTTAGTTAATTATGCTATGCACACTCAAAACATTACAAAATCTTACATACACACACTTAAGTTAAAACTTAATCAAAATTTATTTGAAAAAAAAATATTTTTTAGTAAATCATTAAAATTATATTTTTATCCTTAATGGTACATATTTTTCTCTTCCTCAATACTACACTAAAGCGCTGATTTGTCCTAAAATCAATTCACGTCGTGAATGTCTCCTTTCTTTGCCGTCACCTAAACATTAATGCTTTAGGATTTTCACTCAAAATATTTTTAAATATCCTTAAAATAATATGATGAACGACTCAGATTTTTTGCAATCTAATTATAGTTAGGTTATTAAAAAATTATGATTACTCATTATAATAGAAATAAATTAAAATATGTGTATGTAAGATTTTATAATATTTTAAGTGTGCATAACATAATTAACTAAAAATAAATGAGTAAGGTATAAATAAAATTAAATGGTGTGTTATGCAGTTAATTATCTTTTATTTTAAAGTTCTATAAAATAATGAAATTTATAAATAAATAAAAAACAAAATGATTATTTTGAAAAATTCTTCTTAATCCCCATCACTAAAAAGCTGATTCATGTCCCCCTGATTCCATCGTCTTCTTTCCTTAACTCCACTTCTTGTTGCCGACGCACACCGCACATGCTCGCTGCTTAAAAGCTGCCATCGCTCGCTAATTCCACGGGTCGCGGGGCGGGTCGGGCCCGGCCCGGCCCGACCTTCTCTTCCTCTTGCTCCTTTTTTCCTTGGGTTGACTCTTTCCTCTCTGTTTTTCTCCTCCTCCGCTCTGTCTGCTCCCCCTGTTTTCTTTCCGGCCCTCGAGAAATTATTCCGGCCGAGAGGTCGCCGTCGCGGCTCGCATCCCGAGTCCCGCAAGTCGGGCCACCCCGCAGCTGCTCCGGCGAGCTGATCTGTTGGAATGAGGACGACGAATTTTTATCTTCTTCAAAAGAAGCAAGAAAGTGAGAGTATGGGAATATTACAGCTTTTAGTACTGCTGGTCCAGCTCTCGCGTAGGAGATGGGAAAAGATTGCGGAATGATGGGATGATCTCTGCTTCGCTGGGCCCGCATGAAATTATCTCACATTATACAATCAAAAAAATTTCACTGTTAATGGTTCAAAATTTTAAATTAATAGGAGTTTAGGTTAATAAAATTAAAATTAAATTTTGATAAAAATATTTTTTTATTAAAAATTAGGAATGATGTGAAATAAAATTAATTATTATGTTAAAATATGTGAGGGACGTGATATAAAGTTAGTTATTATGTTGAGATATATAAGAGATGTAATATAAATTAATTATTATTTTAGTAATGTGTGAAGTATATGAAATAAAATTAATTTTTAATATTAAATTTTATGTGTGATGTGATATGTCTGTTTAAAATTAAATCAAATTAATTTTGAACTTTCAAATAAACGAAAACTAATGTTAGATAGTTTACAATATATTAGTTATGTGAATATCTCATAGTAAGAATGAAATAAACTTATAAATATTTATATTTTTTATAAATTTATTAATTTAGTATAAAAATTATGCTAAACTTAATTAATATTTAATAATTTTTGATGGGCATTTGAGCACTTGACTTGTTAAATCAGAAGCCTATTTTATTAATTAAATTTTATTTCGTATTTATAATTATCTAATTTTGAAATATTATTTTAGTAAAATAGTGCTCATTAAAAATTAAAAAATTTAAGAAATGCGTTTTTTAATTAAATTTTTTTTTTAAGTATCTTTTGAACATTAAACTGAACATAAAAATATCTATAAATATCATAAATTTTTTGCAAACTTATTTTATTAGAGAGATTTATAGTCTTATTGTATCATGAAAAATAATTACATTTTATATCATAAATTTATTTTAAGAAAGTATTGATCACATCTCAAACTTTTTTTACTTTATTTTCTTACAATTAGTTCCTTCAAATTAATTATCTTTAACATTACATCTAGTCAATTTAAAGTTAATTTTAAAGTAAATTTTGAATTATTTAATGAGCTAAAGCTTCGTGATTTAATTTTTCTAGTGATATAATTTTATTAAATGAGAATATAATGAATATCTTCGTAATAGTTGGAATTTCATATATTTAAATATCTAAGTAATGGTATTTTATTGATGAATTCATATGATTTGAATTGCAATGAAAGTATTTTTTGGTAATATTTATGGAATTCGTAGTAAGTAGTAAAACTTTGAATAGACATGTTCAATCACGGATTCACAGGACCAGATCGGATATGAAATTATATTTTTCACACATACGATAAAATCTCAATTTATCGAGTGCCTCCATCATTATAAGATACGTATTTGCAGAAATATTCATCATTTTTTATCTATCATTATACGACTCATCATATATGCACATAGCAAGCAGGAGTTAAGCGCCCAAACCTACAAACTTTTCATAAAGGAAAGTTTAGTTTTAGTGAACATATCATAAAATGAATTACTAAGTACTTAAAATACAAATAATATATAATATTATTATTTTGAAAATCAATGATTGATCCTAGTTGTGCATGTAGATAACGTGTAGATTGAGGAGCCAAACTAACAATTCCTATTCATTTATACATCTTGATTTTATTTATTCGCTTGGACTATAATAACAGTCAACTTAGGATAAAAGTTCTATGAATATGATGTCAATTCTGTAGTTGCCGTCATATTTAGATTACATAAAATAACGTATTAAATAAGATAATTGAAATTTATCTTATCGCATATTTTAGCTATAATTATATCTCATTTTAATGAAGCTACACATTGGAGGCGTTTAGAAGTTTAATTTCATTCAAATTAAAATCAATTCAACTTTCTTATAAATGAAGTCTGACTCAAAAAATAAATAAAATTAATTTAATACATAATCAGCCCAATATATATATAAATATATTATTATAATTAATTTATAAAAATTAAAATATAAATACATAAATATTATATATATATTGATAATATTATATTTTAATATATAACATATACCGAATATTTTAACTACAATATATTAGTTATCATGAGTCAAAATCAAAATAAATATTTTTCACTCAATTCAAATTCAACGCAAAGTTAAAAATTTAATTTCAAGTTGAATCTAACTCACTTAAACTCAACTCGCATCCTACAACCTCCTTTGCCATTAGATCTGTGCGACTTAAGTTGATAAATTACAAAATATATTAAGGCTTGCAATTAGATTAAGGGGGAGTTTGGTTTAATATTATTGAGAGAAAATATTTATTTTTTTAATGATATTTATAAATAATCTTCTATAAAATTATAAAATTATTAATTAAAAGATAACATTTAGATGTCATGAGTCATGACATCTAAATTATATGATATAATACTAAGATAATAATAAATTAATTTTTTTCTAAATATTTTAGATTCTAATTTAAATTTAATAGCTAGTGGTGTTGATGATCTAAATTTATTCATAATCAAATCATGGCTAAAGGATATTAATGTGATTTACATTGTCATATTTTAATGTAACACAAGGAAATACTATATAATGAAAATATTTCAGCGATTCGTACCTAAAATTATGACATTTTTTTATCAAAAAAAAATTATGACGTATATCAAAATAAAAAAAATTAATAGTTTTATAAAAAAAAAACATATATTTAATTTAAAATACAAGAATAATAATTGGAAAAAATGACACTTGCCAACTAGTTTGTGGGTAAATTAAGGCCTCGGGTTGGAATCGAATTTTTTGTCTAACATAAATTTTAATTATAAAAATTAACTTTATTTCACATCTAATGTAAATATGAATATTAGAATTTAAAATATTTAATATTGTACATACTTTCTAATATTAAAATAAATGTTTCTCATTAAATAAAAAAATAAAATATTTTTTCTCTAGTCTAAAAAAAAAGCTCGAACCAAACAAAGCCTAAAAGAGGTCCGGCTCAGTAGAGACACTTACTAATATTAAATTTCTCTAGTCTAAAAAAAAAGCTCGAACCAAACGAAGCCTAAAAGAGGTCCGGCTCAGTAGAGACACTTACTAATATTAAAATTTTTTTTTTTTCATTAAATTTAAAAAAAAAAATATTTTTTTTATCTAAAAAAAAAAGTTTGAATTAAACGAAGCCTAAAGAATGTCCTGCTTGCAAATTGGAATTTATTGTTAAAATTAATGAATATGTTTGTTCGGTTAAAACACCAAAAAAAAAAAGCAAGAAAAATAATTAAATTTATATCACCCTAAAAAAAAAGTATGTTTGAAGATCCTTTTATCATGCCTAATATAATTTTTTAAAAATAAATATCGTTCAAATTTTCGAGATTTTAAGATATATCAGGCAGAAACATGATTTTAAAAACTCTTCCATTAAATTTTTTACTTAATTTGATATTTATTTATTTTTAAAAGAATTTTATATTTAAATATAAAATGATCAAATCGATCACTTTCCTCCCCCTCAAGTAGGTGATTGTGCACCCCAACCTGCGCTCTTGGAAAAATTATTGGGTTCGGAGAGCTCGCCACGTCACCTTTTCATACATCAATTAAATAGCGACAGCTGGTAGCGGACGGCCTACTGCAGTTGGGTTCGGAGATCAATGTGCTTGTTATAGGCATAAATGTGCTTATTATAGGCTGTTATAGACATAAATGTACTTGTTATAGACATAAATTTGCTTATTATAGATATAAAAGCTCTTGTTATAAGCATAAAAGTGCTTGTTATAGGCTGTTATATACATAAATGTGCTTGTTATGGGTATAAATATACTTATTATGAGCACATAACAAGCATCTTTATGCCTATAACAAGCACATTTATGCCTATAATAAACTCATTTATACCTATAATAAGCACATTGATCTCCGAACCCAGCTGTAGTGGGCTACTCGCTGCCAACTATCACCTTTTAATTGGTGTATGAAAAGATGACTTGGCGAGCTCTCCGAACCCAATAAATTTTCACGCTCTTGGCAGTTTGCACGTACGGCGACCGCCCATGCAAGTGCCTGTGTGTGCAGTGCAAGCTGCGCAACCATGGCCTCATCGCAACGCTGACCAAAAAATCAGCGGTGAGAATTGAAAGATATTTTTGTTATTTTATATTTAAATATTTTAATTTTAAAATAAATTCACTTTTAAAAATAAAAAAAAATATCAGATTAAGAATAAAATATTAATGTCAGCCTTAAAAAATTAATTAAAATACTTTTAAAATCACAAACATATTTAATATTTAAAACCGCATATGGTATTTACCCAAATTTTTAACCATAAAAATATATTTATTTTACATCTTATTTAGATTCTAATATAAAAAATTGATTTTATACCACATAATATTTCATGTATTACCATATAATCATCTATTATTTCTCATCTTATATTATATTTAAACATACAAAATTAATTTTATTTCACAACGTATACAAATATTCATATATATTTAATTTAGCCACAAAATTATCATTTAGAAATAAAATTTAAATTATTTGTTCGCACGGAGAGGTGTCGATTGGGCGACTGCTTTCAAAATTATCGAATAAAAAACATCGATCGACCTTCAACAACTCTCTAGCTAAAAAAGACGACGAAGATTACTAATAAAAAATGAGGTGCATCATGGGGATTAAGAAAGAAAAAAGTTGACGTTGAATTGGATAATACGATTAATGTAACACATTTATGTCCTGTTTAGCGTGAGGACTAAATCAGGATTAAATCAGGACCAGAATACTAATTTAAAAAATAACAATAATAATAATAAATAGAAATTTTTAATTATTCAACACATTTTAATATAATTTAAAAAAAATATTATTTTACTTTACATACTTAAAAAAATTTAATAAAAAAATTAATTTTATTTTACATCCTAGACCAAAATATTCGATTCGAATCTTGGCGCTGGAAAGCACATCAATATCGATGTAATAATAGTAGAATTTCAAGTATTGATTGAAACTCGTAGATTTAGATGATCAGAAATGAAAAAAAAGGCGAACAAAATAGTTAAGGCCATTAATTTCACTCGGTCGAAAATTGCTGAAATGTTGAATTAAATTTTAGAGAAAACTGAGCTTACCTCAATTTAAATAAGTCGACTAACGAACTATTTTTATGATTTAAAATTTTTATTAATTTAATTTTGAGTTGATATAGGATCGTTGCGAGACAGTTTGATAATCTGATTGATTAAAAATAATAAACTATTATATATATTTATATTATAGCTACATTTGCTATGTTAATTTTTTTTAATATTTAATGAAAAAAAATATTAAAATTTTCTTCATAAATTTTATTAAAATCATGTTTATTTAGCTTTTTTTTTTCCTATTTTTAAACATTCAATCAATATGAATGACCATATTTAAATTGATTGAATAAACAAGTATTTTTATACGTAAGATTTAGCTAAAAGATAAAAAATTATCAAAAATTAGATCAAATTTAGCATCAATTGAGTTTGAATCGATAACATATGAGCTAGATCTAGCTCGGATCGAAATTATATATATCAAGCTCTTCATGTTTATTCTTTGAATCGAATCGAAAACTTTCAATTCAATCTTAAGCCGAGATAGAATTAACTCAAGATCGAATCGTTAAGAGCCTTATTCAAAGTCACTTAAATTACGCATTTCACCATCAATTCGTAAATATTACCACTATCACATCATATTCATTTAAATTTTACGCATTTCACATATTTCGCATATTTCATATACTTTATAATATTATATATAAATTTAAATGCATAAATTCATTAATATTTAAATTCTAATATATATTTTTATTTTTTATTGTAAACACATCAATTTTCTTACTTCAATTAAAAATTATAATCATGTGGATTTAAATTCGGCACCCTAATTGAAAATTTTAAATAGAATAAATAAATTAAAATACATAAATTCATAAATATTTAAATTGTTATTTATATAAATTAATTTATTTATAGTATTTAATTAATATATTAATAATATAGTTATGATTAAGGCTAATTTAGAAATATGAAGTTCATCATCAAAGAATATGGTATGAAATATGTGAAATGCGTAAAATTTAAATAAATATAGTGTGATAGTGGTAATATTTATGAATTAATGGTGAAATACGTAATTTTGTGTAAATTTCATGTAATTAAAAAATCTTTTTTTTGGCAATGCATTAATTAAATATTACATATATTGAAATGATCGTCAATTATCAACCCATGCAGACGCATTGTCCTTTTAGTTCCATTAATTCAAAATTAATTAATTTTAAATAAAATAATATCATAATCAGAGGCACATTTTTATTTGGTGCAGATTCATACTAGGTCGATAGGAGGCCATAAATTCGATGAATATCTTATTATATTTATATTTAAAAAATTTATTTGGTCAATTAACCATCATTATTACAGCCCGTGTCTGATATAATTTTTTTAGAGTCAAGAACAATAATTTCATTAAAAAATTAAATCCACTGATCAAAGTTGTTAATACGGATTAAAGATAAAAAATTGATCAAAAATTGAATCGATTTTAGATCGAATTAAATTAAATCGATCTAAATGAGCCGACTAACTAGCCAAAAATTCAACATAGTAATAATTTCAAGACGATTTTGAGCAGAAGTAGGCATGGCTCGATCCGGCTCGAGATTAATTGACTCAAATTAAAATACATATTATATATATGTATATAATATATATACAATAAAATCATCCAAGCCTACCCGGCTTAAGATCGACTTAAAAAAAATTTGAGATTTTATTTTTTTAAGTCAGCTAGAAAATGACTCGAAATCAGCTCGAAGTCGATTGGGATCGACTCAAGCCAACTTGAAGTCAAACCCAATTGACTTCGAATCGATCAAAATATGATTGATCTGATTTCGAGCTAGTATTGACTCGGTACAAAATCGGATCGATAACAGCCTTACTGATCACGAAATAGATCTGCATACACAATAAAACTAAGAAAATTAGTGACGACATCCAACCATAAGGTCTCGTATGAAATAGAAAAGGTGTGATTAGCTAAAAAATGAGCCGCTTCAAATCGACTTTCAGATATCTTATCATAACTATGCATCCACATTAGTCTTTAAAACACCCCGTTTATGATACTATAAGATTTATACAATATATAAAATGAAAATATTCATCGGATTCAAATAAATATAAATTATATATGAAATAAATCTAATTATTGTTTTATTTATCTAAAATACTAAGTAATATTATTTTATAATTGTGATTTATATTCGATGCAACGTAATTTGTATAGTGGTAATTTTTTAAAATAAAACCAAATAATTATGAAGGCATTGCATCAAATTCCTGAAATTTTGAGTTATTTTTATAGCCCAATCTTCTCTTTGTTATCATCAAATTAAATTGGCATTTACACAATTAATTAAATTCATCATCATATATTAAAGTTTAATTATAATTAATTTTTATATTTATTTGACATCTATCATAATTTTTAATAAAAATTTGAATTCATTTAAATATCATGTAAGCTCCAATAAAATAATTCTATTTCTCATTTTCATTGTGTTTTATTAAAACTTTTGATAATATTTATATCTTTGTTGACGTAGGATGTGGGGATCCCAAGAAACACAAAAAAAAAAGAGAGAAGTCCTGAGAGACGGCGGCGCGCAGAAGGATAAGTCTGTCAGTTAAGCTTTAAGAAAAAGAAAAATACCTAGAGCAGTCCCCTACGTCCACCGATCGATCAGCGAAGAGTTTTCACTAAAGAAAAAAGGTAGCTGTGAGGGCTCGTACAATGCTTATGAAAGGGAAAGAGGGAGAGAGAGAGAGAGAGCTCCTCAGTTGGGGCTCTAATACAATGAGAATGGGAGAATCCAGGAGGTTGCTTGCACTCTGGTCACTCTTGTTGATTCTCTCCTCCTGGATTTGTTTTCTTGAAAACTGTTCAAGGATATTTGTAGGCGATAGACTATATAGCTTTGTCCTGGTTTTCCGGAGAAAAGGAGATGAGCGAGCTTTGAGCTCGCGCCGCTTGTCGACCGTTGGAGGGACCAAAAGCAGCAATAGGGGAGCGTGATATTTAAATATTGGTACTGCTTCTGGGAATCCATGACAGCTGGAGCATGCGGATCCTTGATTTGTGTGTCTGGGAAAAGTGTTTTGTACGGGGAACGGCACGGTCGGGCCACTCTAACTGCGACAGGTACAACAGCGTAACATCGTCATCGATGCTAGCAGTGATGGTCCTGGCTCGTCATGGACGAGGCTTGATTGAACGTTTGTGGCCAAGGTTTGACCAAGGTCTGGAACCTGTGAGAACAGATAAATGAATTAGTGAATAAATAAAGACCAAATGGCAGCTTGGCGTCACGTGTACAGTAGAGATGCAGCGCTGGAACCACATGTTAACAATCTCAAATAAATTTCAACGTTACAAAAATTATTTTATGCCGATATATTTGACATAAAAACACAAGAGATCAAATAACTAAGACATCAACGAGAAAGAGAGTACTATATGTTGTATATTTAGAGAACAATTGTTTCGAATACGATTAATTATCACTTATGGAGTTCTCAAGATATTCAAGAATTTAATATGGAGATACTGCATGTCATATTTTGAGATACCTGTGGGGGTGCCAACTTATAACCCAACGTATTTCGAGTTTTTTACTCGACAAATTCACTCCATGTATTATTCTTTTCTTATTGATTGTATATGCTACAAACTATGATCTTTTCCTTACAAGATTTTGATAATTATCCTTCTCCTATGAACTAATGTCTACATACATAGTAAGACAACGGAATTTCATTTTTAAAAAAAAAAATAACAAAATTTATGTGAAAAACCCTATAAAGTAAAGAATTATTATTAGACTGATTACTACGACAGTTCTTCATTTGGTCGTATCAAGTGAGAATCTAGAAGATTTTGCGAAAGAGGAGAGAAGCTCAGCCTTGATGAGCTATATATCTTTTCAAAATATTTGTTCATCAATCACGTACTTATACTTTAAAAAGCCTTGCCTAGTACATGCAAAAGAATAATGTAGATGATGAACTGCTGTTTTTATCAGCGAGAATCGCAAATGGTGCAGAATTTTTCAAAAAAAAGTCTCCATTTGGCTATGAGTTTATCGTTATTTGATCATAGATTATCTTTTATTATGAGTTGAGATTGAGAGTGTAAGAATTTTAAAGAAGAATTCAGCATGTAGATCTGGTGCAACATTCATGCAAACATCATCTTATTTTTCTTATAAGTTATACAAATCTGTATTCAATAAGCTGAGAGAGAGAGAGAGAGAGAGAGAGAGAGATGAAATTCAAGGTGGCTGGCAATGGCCTGCCAGAGAGAAAAGATGCTCGTGCGAGCCGAAAGAGAACAGAAGAGAGAGAGTCACGGGCTTATCTTGAAACTTGAAGCCTCTCTCTCTCTCTCTCTATGGGCCTCTCCCCAGCTTCCAGACAGAAAGACAGATATTCTCTTCTCAGCCTGCTCTCTCTCTCTCCTATATAATACTCCTTCCCAGCTCTGCCCTCCATCAACTCCGATGCCACTACAAACAAAATACGCATTCATTTAATCCCACCATCTCCTCCCCCACAGCCCCTCTTCCTTCTCCTCTGTTTTCATTGCTCTGCTTCCAAGCTCAGAAATGGCAGATACGAGCTGGGAAGGAGGCTACGGAGATTCGCCCAAGGTGGCGGCCGTCGCACCGGCGCCGTTTCTGACGAAGACTTATCAGCTCGTCGACGACCCTTCGACCGACCACATTGTCTCCTGGGGTGACGACGGTGCCTCAACCTTCGTCGTCTGGCGGCCGCCGGAGTTCGCCCGCGACCTCCTTCCCAACTTCTTCAAGCACAACAACTTCTCGTCCTTCGTCCGCCAGCTGAACACCTATGTCAGATCTCCTTCTTCCCTCCTCCTCCTCCTCCTTCGGAGTTCAGAGCTCCTTCTGCTTGATTATTGACGGAATTGATCGATCGTTGACAGGGATTTCGGAAGGTGGTGCCGGAGAGATGGGAGTTCGCCAACGAGTTCTTCCGAAAGGGCGAGAAGCACCTCCTCTGTGAGATCCACCGCCGGAAATCCCCCTCCTTCGCCGGCACCGCCGCCTCTGTTTCTCCTCTGCATCCCTTCACCCTTTTCCGCCAGCCCTTTGACGAATACACCCCCCATCTCGCTTTTCCGGCAAACCGCCCTCACTGGCGCAACCCTCCTACTGCGCCGCCGGCTGCGGCTGCGGCGGCGGCGTTGCTGGAGGAGAACGAGCGTCTCCGGCGAAGCAACGCCGCTCTAATGTCGGAGTTGGGCCATATGCGGCGCCTTTACAACGACATCATCTACTTCCTTCAGAATCACGTCCAGCCGGTGGCGCCAAGCGCCGCCGCCGCCGCCTCTTACCACCGGCGGAACCCAGGCGGTCGGAACTCCGGCGGAAGCACGACGTCTAGCAGCTCTGTCACCGTTGCAGAGCAGCCCCGGCCGCCAGCGGAGGATGCCGACGGCGAGAGCGCCGGTGGCCCGTCTCCGAAGCTGTTCGGAATCTCTCTTGGCGTTAAGAGGGCTGTGGACTCCGGCATGCAGCTGCCGGCTTCTTCTCCGACCAAACTTCGTGTGGTCTTCGATGTAGATGATCTAAGCCTTGGCAAACTGCCTTCTCCTTCAGATTAGCTCTCTCTCTCTCTCTCTCTCTCTCTCTCCTTTTATGCGAACGTTGTGCTTGAACTTTGCTGTAGTTTTCAATCTGAAGAATCCGCTTAATTTCGATAGAATGCCATGCACATCATCAAAAATTTAAATTTGTAGCTTCGGTTTTAAATTTGCAGTAGAATTTTTTTTTTAAAAAAAAATCATCTAGGAAAGAGGATCAACAGAAAAATGTAGGAAAAAAAAAACAGAAAAATGTAGGAAAAAATAAATGACATCTACTAAGATTTATATATACAAAACACCTTAAAGTAATATATATATATATATAGAGAGAGAGAGAGAGAGAATCTAAAAAAAAAAAAAATCTCCTACATCAACAAAGTATGGGGATATATAGAAGAAATGGTCTACTTTTCTTTGCATGAAAATGATGCAGTGGGAGACGCTGAGCTGAAGTGAGGACAAAATTAGGCGAAAAGAAAGACGGCTCAATTATATGATGATCGAGCCAGGACTTGCTACCAATCAAACCCGTTAATCTCCTTTTTGTTTCGTTGCGACTGGTACATGTATCTTCAGTTAGTTATTCTTTCAAGATATATGATTGTGTTCTAGCTGCCCGTCGCGTTGCGCTCATTGGTTGTTGACGCCGCTAAGGATAGTGGTATTCAATGCCGGAGTCATCGAATGTCACATAGTATCGATATGGAAGAAAACTAGCTATTTGGCAAGGGAGCATAGTTTATTCTCCTTAGTATAGTCTAACAAGAATATCTGATCGAGGATATTTATTGAGAATTTTAAAAAAAATTAAGCGGTACGTATGTGCCCATAAATATAATCAAAAAATTTTATACATATATATCATTAGTAATAAATTTTTAAAAAATGAAAATACTTTTTAAAAATTTTATAAAAAAATTTAGATATATTATTTATAGGAAATTGAGGTTTAAATTGTGTAAAACAAAGATTTAATATATTATTAAAGAAGAATTGAATGGTTTAAATGAAAATCTTTTAAAATTTAATTAAAAATATGATTGGGATTAAAATGACAATTTAATGATATATATATATATATAATCGATGCATTATTAGGTTATTGTCAAATTAGACAAAGCTTGTAAATATGAAAATATATGCCAAAGATTTGTTTAAAAAAAATGACCAAGAAAGCTTATTGGCCTTTCATTCCTTAATTTTTATCATATTTTATAATTTAAATATTTTCAAATAACATATATTATATGTAATTTTTATTTTAATTTTAATACATTATATATGTGTATGTTTACATAAATCTTCTTAATATATTTATATTCATAAAAGTTAATTTGATATATTAATATACATATATCAAATTAATTATCGGTAATTTATTTTTCTTTTGAGCATTTCAAATTATGAAAAAAAAATAAATTTAAATTAAGTAAAATATAAATTAATAAATTTTTAACAAATTTTGAGTTTTTTTTTTTTTTT